>CAUJBP010000045.1:0-161619 GCA_963082815.1 Melanotus villosus
TTTGTATTTCTGCCTAAAATTAATAATGTTTCGCACTCGAAAACTAAATGTTTGTAACAGGGACACATGAGTTAAGAAGGGTAAGTGTGGCTTTGTATTTCAGTCCAAAATTAATAATTGTTCATCCTCGAAAATGTACTGTTTGTAACAGGGACACATGAGTTAAGAAGGGTAAGTTTGGCTTTGTTTTTCAGTCGAAAATTGATAATTTGTAGCACTCGAAAACCAACTTCTGGTAATAGGGACACATGAGTTAAGAAGGGTAAGTTTAGCTTCGTATTTCAGTCCAAAATTAATAATTTGTCGCACTCGAAAACGAACTATCGGTAATAGGAACACATGAGTTAAGAACGGTAAGTTTGGCTTTGTATTTCAGTCCAAAATTAATAATTTTTCGCACTCGAAAACGAACTTTTGGTAATAGGAACACATGAGTTAAGAAGTGTAAGTTGGGCTTTGTATTTCAGTCTAGAATTAATAATGTTTCGCACTCGAAAACTAAATGTTTTTAACAGGAACACATGAGCTATGAAGGGTAAGTTTGGCTTTGTATTTCAGTCCAAAATTAATAATTTTTAATACTCGAAAATCTACTGTTTGTAACAGGAACACATGAGTTAAGAAGGGCAAGTTTGGCTTTGTATTTCAGTCCAAAATTGATAATAATTTGTCGCACTCGAAAACGAACTTTTGGTAATAGGAACACATGAGTTACGAAGGGTAAGTTTGGCTTTGTTTTTCAGTCCAAAATTGATAATTTGTAGCACTCGAAAACGAACTTCTGGTAATAGGAACACACGAGTTAAGAAGGGAACGTTTGGCTGTATATTTCAGTCCAAAATTAATAATTTGTTGCACTCGAAAAGGAGGTTTTGGTAATAGGAACACATGAGTTAAGAAGTGTAAGTTGGGCTTTGTATTTCAGTCCAAAATTAATAATTTTTCATACTCGAAAATGAACTGTTTGTAACAGGAACACATGAGTTAAGAAGGGTAAGTTTGGCTTTGTATTTCAGTCCAAAATGAATAATTTGTCGCACTCGAAAACAAACTTTTGGTAAGAGGAACATACGAGCTAAGAAGGGCAAGTTTTGCTTCGTATTTCAGTCCAAAATTAATAATTTTTCATACTCGAGAATGAACTGTTTGTAACAGGAACACATGAGTTAAGATGGGTAAGTTTGGCGTTGTATTTCAGTCCAAAATGAACAATTTGTCGCACTCGAAAACAAACTTTTGGTAAGAGGAACATACGAGCTAAGAAGGGCAAGTTTTGCTTCGTATTTCAGTCCAAAATTAATAATTTTTCATACTCGAGAATGAACTGTTTGTAACAGGCACACATGAGTTAAGAAGGGTAAGTTTGGCTTTGTATTTCAGTCCAAAATTAATAATTTGTCGCACTCGAAAACGAACTTTTGGTAATAGGAACACATGAGTTAAGAAGTGTAAATTGGGCTTCGTATTTCAGTCTAAAATTAATAATGTTTCGCACTCGAAAACTAAATGTTTGTAACAGGGACACATGAGTTAAGAAGGGTAAGTTTGGCTTTGTTTTTCAGTCCAAAATTGATAATTTGTAGCACTCGAAAACGAACTTCTGGTAATAGGATCACACGGGTTAAGAATGGAACGTTTGGCTGTGTATTTCAGTCCAAAATTAATAATTTGTTGCACTCGAAAAGGAACTTTTGGTAATAGGAACACATGAGCTATGAAGGGTAAGTTTGGCTTTGTATTTCAGTCCAAAATTAATAATTTTTAATACTCGAAAATCTACTGTTTGTAACAGGAACACATGAGTTAAGAGGGGTAAGTTTGGCTTTGTACTTCAGTCCAAAATTAATAATTTTTAATACTCGAAAATGTACTGTTTGTAATAGGAACACATGAGTTAAGAAGGGTAAGTTTGGCTTTGTATTTCAGTCCAAAATTAATAATTGTTCATCCTCGAAAATGTACTGCTTGTAACAGGGACACATGAGTTAAGAAGGGTAAGTTTGGCTTTGTTTTTCAGTCGAAAATTGATAATTTGTAGCACTCGAAAACCAACTTCTGGTAATAGGGACACATGAGTTAAGAAGGGTAAGTTTAGCTTCGTATTTCAGTCCAAAATTAATAATTTTTCGCACTCGAAAACGAACTTTTGGTAATAGGAACACATGAGTTAAGAAGTGTAAGTTGGGCTTTGTATTTCAGTCTAGAATTAATAATGTTTCGCACTCGAAAACTAAATATTTTTAACAGGAACACATGAGCTATGAAGGGTAAGTTTGGCTTTGTATTTCAGTCCAAAATTAATAATTTTTAATACTCGAAAATCTACTGTTTGTAACAGGAACACATGAGTTAAGAAGGGCAAGTTTGGCTTTGTATTTCAGTCCAAAATTAATAATTTTTCGCACTCGAAAACGAACTTTTGGTAATAGGAACACATGAGTTAAGAAGTGTAAGTTGGGCTTTGTATTTCAGTCTAGAATTAATAATGTTTCGCACTCGAAAACTAAATGTTTTTAACAGGAACACATGAGCTATGAAGGGTAAGTTTGGCTTTGTATTTCAGTCCAAAATTAATAATTTTTAATACTCGAAAATCTACTGTTTGTAACAGGAACACATGAGTTAAGAAGGGCAAGTTTGGCTTTGTATTTCGGTCCAAAATTGATAATAATTTGTCGCACTCGAAAACGAACTTTTGGTAATAGGAACACATGAGTTACGAAGGGTAAGTTTGGCTTTGTTTTTCAGTCCAAAATTGATAATTTGTAGCACTCGAAAACGAACTTCTGGTAATAGGAACACACGAGTTAAGAAGGGAACGTTTGGCTGTGTATTTCAGTCCAAAATTAATAATTTGTTGCACTCGAAAAGGAGGTTTTGGTAATAGGAACACATGAGTTAAGAAGGGTAAGTTTAGCTTCGTATTTCAGTCCAAAATTAATAATTGGTCGCACTCGAAAACGAACTTTCGGTAATAGGAACACACGAGTTAAGAAGGGTAAGTTTGGCTTTGTATTTCAGTCCAAAATTGATAATAATTTGTCGCACTCGAAAACGAACTTTTGGTAATAAGAACACATAAGGTAAGAAGGGTTAGTTTGGCTTTGTATTTCAGTCCAAAATTAATAATTTTTCATACTCGAAAATGAACTGTTTGTAACAGGAACATATGAGTTAAGAAGGGTAAGTTTGGCTTTGTATTTCAGTCCAAAATGAATAATTTGTCGCACTCGAAAACAAACTTTTGGTAAGAGGAACATACGAGCTAAGAAGGGCAAGTTTTGCATCGTATTTCAGTCCAAAATTAATAATTTTTCATACTCGAGAATGAACTGTTTGTAACAGGAACATATGAGTTAAGAAGGGTAAGTTTGGCTTTGTATTTCAGTCCAAAATGAATAATTTGTCGCACTCGAAAACAAACTTTTGGTAAGAGGAACATACGAGCTAAGAAGGGCAAGTTCTGCTTCGTATTTCAGTCCAAAATTAATAATTTTTCATACTCGAGAATGAACTGTTTGTAATAGGAACACATGAGTTAAGAAGGGTAACTTTGGCTTTGTATTTCAGTCCAAAATTAATAATTTGTCGCACTCGAAAACGAACTTTCGGTAATAGGAACACATGAGTTAAGAAGGGTAAGTTTGGCTTTGTATTTCAGTCCAAAATTAATAATTTGTCGCACTCGAAAACGAACTTTTGGTAATAGGAACACATGAGTTAAGAAGTGTAAATTGGGCTTTGTATTTCAGCCTAAAATTAATAATGTTTCGCACTCGAAAACTAAATGTTTGTAACAGGGACACATGAGTTAAGAAGGGTAAGTGTGGCTTTGTATTTCAGTCCAAAATTAATAATTTTTCGTTTTCAAAAATGTACTGTTTGTAACAGGGACACATGAGTTAAGAAGGGTAAGTTTGGCTTTGTTTTTCAGTCCAAAATTGATAATAATTTGTCGCACTCGAAAACGAACTTTTGGTAACAAGAACACATGAGCTAAGAAGGGTTAGTTTGGCTTTGTACTTCAGTCCAAAATTAATAATTTTTAATACTCGAAAATGTACTGTTTGTAATAGGAACACATGAGTTAAGAAGGGTAAGTTTGGCTTTGTATTTCAGTCCAAAATTAATAATTGTTCATCCTCGAAAATGTACTGCTTGTAACAGGGACACATGAGTTAAGAAGGGTAAGTTTGGCTTTGTTTTTCAGTCCAAAATTGATAATTTGTAGCACTCGCAAAGGAACTTCTGGTAATAGGAACACACGAGTTAAGAACGGAGCGTTTGGCTGTGTATTTCAGTTCAAAATTAATAATTTGTTGCACTCGAAAACGAACTTTTGGTAATAGGAACACATGAGTTAAGAAGGGTAAATTGGGCTTTGTATTTCAGTCTAAAATTAATAATGTTTCGCACTCGAAAACTAAATGTTTTTAACAGGAACACATGAGCTATGAAGGGTAAGTTTGGCTTTGTATTTCTGTCCAAAATTAATAATTTTTAATACTCGAAAATCTACTGTTTGTAACAGGAACACATGAGTTAAGAAGGGTAAGTTTGGCTTTGTATTTCAGTCCAAAATTAATAATTTGTCGCACTCGAAAACGAACTTTTGGTAATAGGAACACATGAGTTAAGAAGTGTAAATTGGGCTTTGTATTTCAGCCTAAAATTAATAATGTTTCGCACTCGAAAACTAAATGTTTGTAACAGGGACACATGAGTTAAGAAGGGTAAGTTGGGCTTTGTATTTCAGTCTAGAATTAATAATGTTTCGCACTCGAAAACTAAATGTTTTTAACAGGAACACATGAGCTATGAAGGGTAAGTTTGGCTTTGTATTTCTGTCCAAAATTAATAATTTTTAATACTCGAAAATCTACTGTTTGTAACAGGAACACATGAGTTAAGAAGGGTAAGTTTGGCTTTGTATTTCAGTCCAAAATTGATAATAATTTGAAGCACTCGAAAACGAACTTTTGGTAATAGGAACACATGAGTTACGAAGGGTAAGTTTGGCTTTGTTTTTCAGTCCAAAATTGATAATTTGTAGCACTCGAAAACGAACTTCTGGTAATAGGAACACACGAGTTAAGAAGGGAACGTTTGGCTGTGTATTTCAGTCCAAAATTAATAATTTGTTGCACACGAAAAGGAGGTTTTGGTAATAGGAACACATGAGTTAAGAAGGGTAACTTTGGCTTTGTATTTCAGACCGAAATTAATAATTTTTCATACTCGAAAATGAACTGTTTGTAACAGGAACACACGAGTTGAGAAGGGTAAGTTTGGCTTTGCATTTCAGTCCAGAATTAATAATTTGTCGCACTCGAAAACGAACTTTTGGTAATAGGAACACATGAGTTAAGAAGGGTAACTTTGGCTTTGTATTTCAGTCCAAAATTAATAATTTGTCGCACTCGAAAACGAACTTTCGGTAATAGGAACACATGAGTTAAGAAGGGTAAGTTTGGCTTTGTATTTCAGTTCAAAATTAATAATTTGTCGCACTCGAAAACGAACTTCTGGTAATAGGAACACACGAGTTAAGAAGGGAACGTTTGGCTGTGTACTTCAGTCCAAAATTAATAATTTGTTGCACTCGAAAAGGAGGGTTTGGTAATAGGAACACATGAGTTAAGAAGGGTAACTTTGGCTTTGTATTTCAGACCGAAATTTATAATTTTTCATACTCGAAAATGAACTGTTTGTAACAGGAACACACGAGTTGAGAAGGGTAAGTTTGGCTTTGCATTTCAGTCCAGAATTAATAATTTGTCGCACTCGAAAACGAACTTTTGGTAATAGGAACACATGAGTTAAGAAGGGTAACTTTGGCTTTGTATTTCAGTCCAAAATTAATAATTTGTCGCACTCGAAAACGAACTTTCGGTAATAGGAACACATGAGTTAAGAAGGGTAAGTTTGGCTTTGTATTTCAGTCCAAAATTAATAATTTGTCGCACTCGAAAACGAACTTTTGGTAATAGGAACACATGAGTTAAGAAGGGTAACTTTGGCTTTGTATTTCAGTCCAAAATTAATAATTTGTCGCACTCGAAAACGAACTTTCGGTAATAGGAACACATGAGTTAAGAAGGGTAAGTTTGGCTTTGTATTTCAGTCCAAAATTAATAATTTGTCGCACTCGAAAACGAACTTTTGGTAATAGGAACACATCAGTTAAGAAGTGTAAATTGGGCTTTGTATTTCAGCCTAAAATTAATAATGTTTCGCACTCGAAAACTAAATGTTTGTAACAGGGACACATGAGGTAAGAAGGGTAAGTGTGGCTTTGTATTTCAGTCCAAAATTAATAATTGTTCATCCTCGAAAATGTACTGTTTGTAACAGGGACACATGAGTTAAGAAGGGTAAGTTTGGCTTTGTTTTTCAGTCGAAAATTGATAATTTGTAGCACTCGAAAACGAACTTCTGGTAATAGGGACACATGAGTTAAGAAGGGTAAGTTTAGCTTCGTATTTCAGTCCAAAATTAATAATTTGTCGCACTCGAAAACGAACTATCAGTAATAGGAACACATGAGTTAAGAAAGGTAAGTTTGGCTTTGTATTTCAGTCCAAAATTAATAATTTGTCGCACTCGAAAACGAACTTTTGGTAATAGGAACACATGAGTTAAGAAGTGTAAATTGGGCTTTGTATTTCAGCCTAAAATTAATAATGTTTCGCACTCGAAAACTAAATGTTTGTAACAGGGACACATGAGTTAAGAAGGGTAAGTTGGGCTTTGTATTTCAGTCTAGAATTAATAATGTTTCGCACACGAAAACTAAATGTTTTTAACAGGAACACATGAGCTATGAAGGGTAAGTTTGGCTTTGTATTTCAGTCCAAAATTAATAATTTTTAATACTCGAAAATCTACTGTTTGTAACAGGAACACATGAGTTAAGAAGGGTACGTTTGGCTTTGTATTTCAGTCCAAAATGAATAATTTGTCGCACTCGAAAACAAACTTTTGGTAAGAGGAACATACGAGCTAAGAAGGGCAAGTTTGGCTTTGTTTTTCAGTCCAAAATTAATAATTTGTCGCACTCGAAAACGAACTTTTGGTAATAGGAACACATGAGTTAAGAAGTGTAAATTGGGGTTTGTATTTCAGCCTAAAATTAATAATGTTTCGCACTCGAAAACTAAATGTTTGTAACAGGGACACATGAGTTAAGAAGGGTAAGTTGGGCTTTGTATTTCAGTCTAGAATTAATAATGTTTCGCACTCGAAAACTAAATGTTTTTAACAGGAACACATGAGCTATGAAGGGTAAGTTTGGCTTTGTATTTCAGTCCAAAATTAATAATTTTTAATACTCGAAAATCTACTGTTTGTAACAGGAACACATGAGTTAAGAAGGGCAAGTTTGGCTTTGTATTTCAGTCCAAAATTGATAATAATTTGTCGCACTCGAAAACGAACTTTTGGTAATAGGAACACATGAGTTACGAAGGGTAAGTTTGGCTTTGTTTTTCAGTCCAAAATTGATAATTTGTAGCACTCGAAAACGAACTTCTGGTAATAGGAACACACGAGTTAAGAAGGGAACGTTTGGCTGTGTATTTCAGTCCAAAATTAATAATTTGTTGCACTCGAAAAGGAGGTTTTGGTAATAGGAACACATGAGTTAAGAAGGGTAAGTTTAGCTTCGTATTTCAGTCCAAAATTAATAATTTGTCGCACTCGAAAACGAACTTTCGGTGATAGGAACACACGAGTTAAGAAGGGTAAGTTTGGCTTTGTATTTCAGTCCAAAATTGATAATAATTTGTCGCACTCGAAAACGAACTTTTGGTAATAAGAACACATAAGGTAAGAAGGGTTAGTTTGGCTTTGTATTTCAGTCCAAAATTAATAATTTTTCATACTCGAAAATGAACTGTTTGTAACAGGAACACATGAGTTAAGAAGGGTAAGTTTGGCTTTGTATTTCAGTCCAAAATGAATAATTTGTCGCACTCGAAAACAAACTTTTGGTAAGAGGAACATACGAGCTAAGAAGGGCAAGTTTTGCTTCGTATTTCAGTCCAAAATTAATAATTTTTCATACTCGAGAATGAACTGTTTGTAACAGGAACACATGAGTTAAGATGGGTAAGTTTGGCTTTGTATTTCAGTCCAAAATGAATAATTTGTCGCACTCGAAAACAAACTTTTGGTAAGAGGAACATACGAGCTAAGAAGGGCAAGTTTTGCTTCGTATTTCAGTCCAAAACTAATAATTTTTCATACTCGAGAATGAACTGTTTGTAACAGGAACACATGAGTTAAGAAGGGTAAGTTTGGCTTTGTATTTCAGTCCAAAATTAATAATTTGTCGCACTCGAAAACGAACTTTTGGTAATAGGAACACATGAGTTAAGAAGTGTAAATTGGGCTTCGTATTTCAGTCTAAAATTAATAATGTTTCGCACTCGAAAACTAAATGTTTGTAACAGGGACACATGAGTTAAGAAGGGTAAGTTGGGCTTTGTATTTCAGTCTAGAATTAATAATGTTTCGCACTCGAAAACTAAATGTTTTTAACAGGAACACATGAGCTATGAAGGGTAAGTTTGGCTTTGTATTTCTGTCCAAAATTAATAATTTTTAATACTCGAAAATCTACTGTTTGTAACAGGAACACATGAGTTAAGAAGGGTAACTTTGGCTTTGTATTTCAGTCCAAAATTAATAATTTGTCGCACTCGAAAACGAACTTTCGGTAATAGGAACACATGAGTTAAGAAGGGTAAGTTTGGCTTTGTATTTCAGTCCAAAATTAATAATTTGTCGCACTCGAAAACGAACTTCTGGTAATAGGAACACACGAGTTAAGAAGGGAACGTTTGGCTGTGTATTTCAGTCCAAAATTAATAATTTGTTGCACTCGAAAAGGAGGGTTTGGTAATAGGAACACATGAGTTAAGAAGGGTAACTTTGGCTTTGTATTTCAGACCGAAATTTATAATTTTTCATACTCGAAAATGAACTGTTTGTAACAGGAACACACGAGTTGAGAAGGGTAAGTTTGGCTTTGCATTTCTTCCAGAATTAATAATTTGTCGCACTCGAAAACGAACTTTTGGTAATAGGAACACATGAGTTAAGAAGGGCAAGTTTTGCTTCGTATTTCAGTCCAAAATTAATAATTTTTCATTCTCGAGAATGAACTGTTTGTAATAGGAACACATGAGTTAAGAAGGGTAACTTTGGCTTTGTATTTCAGTCCAAAATTAATAATTTGTCGCACTCGAAAACGAACTTTCGGTAATAGGAACACATGAGTTAAGAAGGGTAAGTTTGGCTTTGTATTTCAGTCCAAAATTAATAATTTGTCGCACTCGAAAACGAACTTTTGGTAAGAGGAACATACGAGCTAAGAAGGGCAAGTTTTGCTTCGTATTTCAGTCCAAAATTAATAATTTTTCATACTCGAGAATGAACTGTTTGTAATAGGAACACATGAGTTAAGAAGGGTAACTTTGGCTTTGTATTTCAGTCCAAAATTAATAATTTGTCGCACTCGAAAACGAACTTTCGGTAATAGGAACACATGAGTTAAGAAGGGTAAGTTTGGCTTTGTATTTCAGTCCAAAATTAATAATTTGTCGCACTCGAAAACGAACTTTTGGTAAGAGGAACATACGAGCTAAGAAGGGCAAGTTTTGCTTCGTATTTCAGTCCAAAACTAATAATTTTTCATACTCGAGAATGAACTGTTTGTAACAGGAACACATGAGTTAAGAAGGGTAAGTTTGGCTTTGTATTTCAGTCCAAAATTAATAATTTGTCGCACTCGAAAACGAACTTTTGGTAATAGGAACACATGAGTTAAGAAGTGTAAATTGGGCTTCGTATTTCAGTCTAAAATTAATAATGTTTCGCACTCGAAAACTAAATGTTTGTAACAGGGACACATGAGTTAAGAAGGGTAAGTTTGGCTTTGTTTTTCAGTCCAAAATTGATAATTTGTAGCACTCGAAAACGAACTTCTGGTAATAGGATCACACGGGTTAAGAAGGGAACGTTTGGCTGTGTATTTCAGTCCAAGATTAATAATTTGTTGCACTCGAAAAGGAACTTTTGGTAATAGGAACACATGAGCTATGAAGGGTAAGTTTGGCTTTGTATTTCAGTCCAAAATTAATAATTTTTAATACTCGAAAATCTACTGTTTGTAACAGGAACACATGAGTTAAGAGGGGTAAGTTTGGCTTTGTATTTCAGTCCAAAATTGATAATAATTTGTCGCACTCGAAAACGAACTTTTGGTAACAAGAACACATGAGCTAAGAAGGGTTAGTTTGGCTTTGTACTTCAGTCCAAAATTAATAATTTTTAATACTCGAAAATGTACTGTTTGTAATAGGAACACATGAGTTAAGAAGGGTAAGTTTGGCTTTGTATTTCAGTCCAAAATTAATAATTGTTCATCCTCGAAAATGTACTGCTTGTAACAGGGACACATGAGTTAAGAAGGGTAAGTTTGGCTTTGTTTTTCAGTCCAAAATTGATAATTTGTAGCACTCGCAAAGGAACTTCTGGTAATAGGAACACACGAATTAAGAACGGAGCGTTTGGCTGTGTATTTCAGTTCAAAATTAATAATTTGTTGCACTCGAAAACGAACTTTTGGTAATAGGAACACATGAGTTAAGAAGGGTAAATTGGGCTTTGTATTTCAGTCTAAAATTAATAATGTTTCGCACTCGAAAACTAAATGTCTGTAACAGGAACACATGAGTTAAGAAGGGTAAGTTTGGCTATGTATTTCAGTCCAAAATTAATAATTTTTCGTTTTCGAAAATGAACTGTTTGTAACAGGAACACATGAGTTAAGAAGGGTAAGTTTGGCTTTGTGTTTCAATTCAAAATTGATAATTTGTCCTACTCGAAAACGAACTTTTGATAATAGGAACACATGAGTTAAGAAGGGTAATTGGGCTTTGTATTTCAGTCTAAAATTAGTAATGTTTCGCACTCGAAAACTAAATGATTGTAACAGGAACACATGAGTTAAGAAGGGTAAGTTGGGCTTTGTATTTCAGTCTAGAATTAATAATGTTTCGCACTCGAAAACTAAATGTTTTTAACAGGAACACATGAGCTATGAAGGGTAAGTTTGGCTTTGTATTTCTGTCCAAAATTAATAATTTTTAATACTCGAAAATCTACTGTTTGTAACAGGAACACATGAGTTAAGAAGGGTAACTTTAGCTTTGTATTTCAGTCCAAAATTAATAATTTGTCGCACTCGAAAACGAACTTTCGGTAATAGGAACACATGAGTTAAGAAGGGTAAGTTTGGCTTTGTATTTCAGTCCAAAATTAATAATTTGTCGCACTCGAAAACGAACTTCTGGTAATAGGAACACACGAGTTAAGAAGGGAACGTTTGGCTGTGTATTTCAGTCCAAAATTAATAATTTGTTGCACTCGAAAAGGAGGGTTTGGTAATAGGAACACATGAGTTAAGAAGGGTAACTCTGGCTTTGTATTTCAGACCGAAATTTATAATTTTTCATACTCGAAAATGAACTGTTTGTAACAGGAACACACGAGTTGAGAAGGGTAAGTTTGGCTTTGCATTTCAGTCCAGAATTAATAATTTGTCGCACTCGAAAACGAACTTTCGGTAATAGGAACACATGAGTTAAGAAGGGTAAGTTTGGCTTTGTATTTCAGTCCAAAATTAATAATTTGTCGCACTCGAAAACGAACTTTTGGTAATAGGAACACATGAGTTACGAAGGGTAAGTTTGGCTTTGTATTTCAGTCCAAAATTAATAATTTGTCGCACTCGAAAACGAACTTTCGGTAATAGGAACACATGAGTTAAGAAGGGTAAGTTTGGCTTTGTATTTCAGTCCAAAATTAATAATTTGTCGCACTCGAAAACGAACTTTTGGTAATAGGAACACATGAGTTAAGAAGTGTAAATTGGGCTTTGTATTTCAGCCTAAAATTAATAATGTTTCGCACTCGAAAACTAAATGTTTGTAACAGGGACACATGAGTTAAGAAGGGTAAGTGTGGCTTTGTATTTCAGTCCAAAATTAATAATTTTTCATACTCGAGAATGAACTGTTTGTAATAGGAACACATGAGTTAAGAAGGGTAACTTTGGCTTTGTATTTCAGTCCAAAATTAATAATTTGTCGCACTCGAAAACGAACTTTCGGTAATAGGAACACATGAGTTAAGAAGGGTAAGTTTGGCTTTGTATTTCAGTCCAAAATTAATAATTTGTCGAACTCGAAAACGAACTTTTGGTAATAGGAACACATGAGTTAAGAAGTGTAAATTGGGCTTTGTATTTCTGCCTAAAATTAATAATGTTTCGCACTCGAAAACTAAATGTTTGTAACAGGGACACATGAGTTAAGAAGGGTAAGTGTGGCTTTGTATTTCAGTCCAAAATTAATAATTGTTCATCCTCGAAAATGTACTGTTTGTAACAGGGACACATGAGTTAAGAAGGGTAAGTTTGGCTTTGTTTTTCAGTCGAAAATTGATAATTTGTAGCACTCGAAAACCAACTTCTGGTAATAGGGACACATGAGTTAAGAAGGGTAAGTTTAGCTTCGTATTTCAGTCCAAAATTAATAATTTGTCGCACTCGAAAACGAACTATCGGTAATAGGAACACATGAGTTAAGAACGGTAAGTTTGGCTTTGTATTTCAGTCCAAAATTAATAATTTTTCGCACTCGAAAACGAACTTTTGGTAATAGGAACACATGAGTTAAGAAGTGTAAGTTGGGCTTTGTATTTCAGTCTAGAATTAATAATGTTTCGCACTCGAAAACTAAATGTTTTTAACAGGAACACATGAGCTATGAAGGGTAAGTTTGGCTTTGTATTTCAGTCCAAAATTAATAATTTTTAATACTCGAAAATCTACTGTTTGTAACAGGAACACATGAGTTAAGAAGGGCAAGTTTGGCTTTGTATTTCAGTCCAAAATTGATAATAATTTGTCGCACTCGAAAACGAACTTTTGGTAATAGGAACACATGAGTTACGAAGGGTAAGTTTGGCTTTGTTTTTCAGTCCAAAATTGATAATTTGTAGCACTCGAAAACGAACTTCTGGTAATAGGAACACACGAGTTAAGAAGGGAACGTTTGGCTGTATATTTCAGTCCAAAATTAATAATTTGTTGCACTCGAAAAGGAGGTTTTGGTAATAGGAACACATGAGTTAAGAAGTGTAAGTTGGGCTTTGTATTTCAGTCCAAAATTAATAATTTTTCATACTCGAAAATGAACTGTTTGTAACAGGAACACATGAGTTAAGAAGGGTAAGTTTGGCTTTGTATTTCAGTCCAAATTGAATAATTTGTCGCACTCGAAAACAAACTTTTGGTAAGAGGAACATACGAGCTAAGAAGGGCAAGTTTTGCTTCGTATTTCAGTCCAAAATTAATAATTTTTCATACTCGAGAATGAACTGTTTGTAACAGGAACACATGAGTTAAGATGGGTAAGTTTGGCGTTGTATTTCAGTCCAAAATGAACAATTTGTCGCACTCGAAAACAAACTTTTGGTAAGAGGAACATACGAGCTAAGAAGGGCAAGTTTTGCTTCGTATTTCAGTCCAAAATTAATAATTTTTCATACTCGAGAATGAACTGTTTGTAACAGGCACACATGAGTTAAGAAGGGTAAGTTTGGCTTTGTATTTCAGTCCAAAATTAATAATTTGTCGCACTCGAAAACGAACTTTTGGTAATAGGAACACATGAGTTAAGAAGTGTAAATTGGGCTTCGTATTTCAGTCTAAAATTAATAATGTTTCGCACTCGAAAACTAAATGTTTGTAACAGGGACACATGAGTTAAGAAGGGTAAGTTTGGCTTTGTTTTTCAGTCCAAAATTGATAATTTGTAGCACTCGAAAACGAACTTCTGGTAATAGGATCACACGGGTTAAGAATGGAACGTTTGGCTGTGTATTTCAGTCCAAAATTAATAATTTGTTGCACTCGAAAAGGAACTTTTGGTAATAGGAACACATGAGCTATGAAGGGTAAGTTTGGCTTTGTATTTCAGTCCAAAATTAATAATTTTTAATACTCGAAAATCTACTGTTTGTAACAGGAACACATGAGTTAAGAGGGGTAAGTTTGGCTTTGTATTTCAGTCCAAAATTGATAATAATTTGTCGCACTCGAAAACGAACTTTTGGTAACAAGAACACATGAGCTAAGAAGGGTTAGTTTGGCTTTGTACTTCAGTCCAAAATTAATAATTTTTAATACTCGAAAATGTACTGTTTGTAATAGGAACACATGAGTTAAGAAGGGTAAGTTTGGCTTTGTATTTCAGTCCAAAATTAATAATTGTTCATCCTCGAAAATGTACTGCTTGTAACAGGGACACATGAGTTAAGAAGGGTAAGTTTGGCTTTGTTTTTCAGTCGAAAATTGATAATTTGTAGCACTCGAAAACCAACTTCTGGTAATAGGGACACATGAGTTAAGAAGGGTAAGTTTAGCTTCGTATTTCAGTCCAAAATTAATAATTTGTCGCACTCGAAAACGAACTATCGGTAATAGGAACACATGAGTTAAGAAGGGTAAGTTTGGCTTTGTATTTCAGTCCAAAATTAATAATTTTTCGCACTCGAAAACGAACTTTTGGTAATAGGAACACATGAGTTAAGAAGTGTAAGTTGGGCTTTGTATTTCAGTCTAGAATTAATAATGTTTCGCACTCGAAAACTAAATGTTTTTAACAGGAACACATGAGCTATGAAGGGTAAGTTTGGCTTTGTATTTCAGTCCAAAATTAATAATTTTTAATACTCGAAAATCTACTGTTTGTAACAGGAACACATGAGTTAAGAAGGGCAAGTTTGGCTTTGTATTTCGGTCCAAAATTGATAATAATTTGTCGCACTCGAAAACGAACTTTTGGTAATAGGAACACATGAGTTACGAAGGGTAAGTTTGGCTTTGTTTTTCAGTCCAAAATTGATAATTTGTAGCACTCGAAAACGAACTTCTGGTAATAGGAACACACGAGTTAAGAAGGGAACGTTTGGCTGTGTATTTCAGTCCAAAATTAATAATTTGTTGCACTCGAAAAGGAGGTTTTGGTAATAGGAACACATGAGTTAAGAAGGGTAAGTTTAGCTTCGTATTTCAGTCCAAAATTAATAATTGGTCGCACTCGAAAACGAACTTTCGGTAATAGGAACACACGAGTTAAGAAGGGTAAGTTTGGCTTTGTATTTCAGTCCAAAATTGATAATAATTTGTCGCACTCGAAAACGAACTTTTGGTAATAAGAACACATAAGGTAAGAAGGGTTAGTTTGGCTTTGTATTTCAGTCCAAAATTAATAATTTTTCATACTCGAAAATGAACTGTTTGTAACAGGAACATATGAGTTAAGAAGGGTAAGTTTGGCTTTGTATTTCAGTCCAAAATGAATAATTTGTCGCACTCGAAAACAAACTTTTGGTAAGAGGAACATACGAGCTAAGAAGGGCAAGTTTTGCATCGTATTTCAGTCCAAAATTAATAATTTTTCATACTCGAGAATGAACTGTTTGTAACAGGAACACATGAGTTAAGATGGGTAAGTTTGGCTTTGTATTTCAGTCCAAAATGAATAATTTGTCGCACTCGAAAACAAACTTTTGGTAAGAGGAACATACGAGCTAAGAAGGGCAAGTTTTGCTTCGTATTTCAGTCCAAAATTAATAATTTTTCATACTCGAGAATGAACTGTTTGTAATAGGAACACATGAGTTAAGAAGGGTAACTTTGGCTTTGTATTTCAGTCCAAAATTAATAATTTGTCGCACTCGAAAACGAACTTTCGGTAATAGGAACACATGAGTTAAGAAGGGTAAGTTTGGCTTTGTATTTCAGTCCAAAATTAATAATTTGTCGCACTCGAAAACGAACTTTTGGTAATAGGAACACATGAGTTAAGAAGTGTAAATTGGGCTTTGTATTTCAGCCTAAAATTAATAATGTTTCGCACTCGAAAACTAAATGTTTGTAACAGGGACACATGAGTTAAGAAGGGTAAGTGTGGCTTTGTATTTCAGTCCAAAATTAATAATTTTTCGTTTTCAAAAATGTACTGTTTGTAACAGGGACACATGAGTTAAGAAGGGTAAGTTTGGCTTTGTTTTTCAGTCCAAAATTGATAATAATTTGTCGCACTCGAAAACGAACTTTTGGTAACAAGAACACATGAGCTAAGAAGGGTTAGTTTGGCTTTGTACTTCAGTCCAAAATTAATAATTTTTAATACTCGAAAATGTACTGTTTGTAATAGGAACACATGAGTTAAGAAGGGTAAGTTTGGCTTTGTATTTCAGTCCAAAATTAATAATTGTTCATCCTCGAAAATGTACTGCTTGTAACAGGGACACATGAGTTAAGAAGGGTAAGTTTGGCTTTGTTTTTCAGTCCAAAATTGATAATTTGTAGCACTCGCAAAGGAACTTCTGGTAATAGGAACACACGAGTTAAGAACGGAGCGTTTGGCTGTGTATTTCAGTTCAAAATTAATAATTTGTTGCACTCGAAAACGAACTTTTGGTAATAGGAACACATGAGTTAAGAAGGGTAAATTGGGCTTTGTATTTCAGTCTAAAATTAATAATGTTTCGCACTCGAAAACTAAATGTTTTTAACAGGAACACATGAGCTATGAAGGGTAAGTTTGGCTTTGTATTTCTGTCCAAAATTAATAATTTTTAATACTCGAAAATCTACTGTTTGTAACAGGAACACATGAGTTAAGAAGGGTAAGTTTGGCTTTGTATTTCAGTCCAAAATTAATAATTTGTCGCACTCGAAAACGAACTTTTGGTAATAGGAACACATGAGTTAAGAAGTGTAAATTGGGCTTTGTATTTCAGCCTAAAATTAATAATGTTTCGCACTCGAAAACTAAATGTTTGTAACAGGGACACATGAGTTAAGAAGGGTAAGTTGGGCTTTGTATTTCAGTCTAGAATTAATAATGTTTCGCACTCGAAAACTAAATGTTTTTAACAGGAACACATGAGCTATGAAGGGTAAGTTTGGCTTTGTATTTCTGTCCAAAATTAATAATTTTTAATACTCGAAAATCTACTGTTTGTAACAGGAACACATGAGTTAAGAAGGGTAAGTTTGGCTTTGTATTTCAGTCCAAAATTAATAATAATTTGAAGCACTCGAAAACGAACTTTTGGTAATAGGAACACATGAGTTACGAAGGGTAAGTTTGGCTTTGTTTTTCAGTCCAAAATTGATAATTTGTAGCACTCGAAAACGAACTTCTGGTAATAGGAACACACGAGTTAAGAAGGGAACGTTTGGCTGTGTATTTCAGTCCAAAATTAATAATTTGTTGCACACGAAAAGGAGGTTTTGGTAATAGGAACACATGAGTTAAGAAGGGTAACTTTGGCTTTGTATTTCAGACCGAAATTTATAATTTTTCATACTCGAAAATGAACTGTTTGTAACAGGAACACACGAGTTGAGAAGGGTAAGTTTGGCTTTGCATTTCAGTCCAGAATTAATAATTTGTCGCACTCGAAAACGAACTTTTGGTAATAGGAACACATGAGTTAAGAAGGGTAACTTTGGCTTTGTATTTCAGTCCAAAATTAATAATTTGTCGCACTCGAAAACGAACTTTCGGTAATAGGAACACATGAGTTAAGAAGGGTAAGTTTGGCTTTGTATTTCAGTTCAAAATTAATAATTTGTCGCACTCGAAAACGAACTTCTGGTAATAGGAACACACGAGTTAAGAAGGGAACGTTTGGCTGTGTACTTCAGTCCAAAATTAATAATTTGTTGCACTCGAAAAGGAGGGTTTGGTAATAGGAACACATGAGTTAAGAAGGGTAACTTTGGCTTTGTATTTCAGACCGAAATTTATAATTTTTCATACTCGAAAATGAACTGTTTGTAACAGGAACACACGAGTTGAGAAGGGTAAGTTTGGCTTTGCATTTCAGTCCAGAATTAATAATTTGTCGCACTCGAAAACGAACTTTTGGTAATAGGAACACATGAGTTAAGAAGGGTAACTTTGGCTTTGTATTTCAGTCCAAAATTAATAATTTGTCGCACTCGAAAACGAACTTTCGGTAATAGGAACACATGAGTTAAGAAGGGTAAGTTTGGCTTTGTATTTCAGTCCAAAATTAATAATTTGTCGCACTCGAAAACGAACTTTTGGTAATAGGAACACATGAGTTAAGAAGGGTAACTTTGGCTTTGTATTTCAGTCCAAAATTAATAATTTGTCGCACTCGAAAACGAACTTTCGGTAATAGGAACACATGAGTTAAGAAGGGTAAGTTTGGCTTTGTATTTCAGTCCAAAATTAATAATTTGTCGCACTCGAAAACGAACTTTTGGTAATAGGAACACATCAGTTAAGAAGTGTAAATTGGGCTTTGTATTTCAGCCTAAAATTAATAATGTTTCGCACTCGAAAACTAAATGTTTGTAACAGGGACACATGAGGTAAGAAGGGTAAGTGTGGCTTTGTATTTCAGTCCAAAATTAATAATTGTTCATCCTCGAAAATGTACTGTTTGTAACAGGGACACATGAGTTAAGAAGGGTAAGTTTGGCTTTGTTTTTCAGTCGAAAATTGATAATTTGTAGCACTCGAAAACGAACTTCTGGTAATAGGGACACATGAGTTAAGAAGGGTAAGTTTAGCTTCGTATTTCAGTCCAAAATTAATAATTTGTCGCACTCGAAAACGAACTATCAGTAATAGGAACACATGAGTTAAGAAAGGTAAGTTTGGCTTTGTATTTCAGTCCAAAATTAATAATTTGTCGCACTCGAAAACGAACTTTTGGTAATAGGAACACATGAGTTAAGAAGTGTAAATTGGGCTTTGTATTTCAGCCTAAAATTAATAATGTTTCGCACTCGAAAACTAAATGTTTGTAACAGGGACACATGAGTTAAGAAGGGTAAGTTGGGCTTTGTATTTCAGTCTAGAATTAATAATGTTTCGCACTCGAAAACTAAATGTTTTTAACAGGAACACATGACCTATGAAGGGTAAGTTTGGCTTTGTATTTCAGTCCAAAATTAATAATTTTTAATACTCGAAAATCTACTGTTTGTAACAGGAACACATGAGTTAAGAAGGGTACGTTTGGCTTTGTATTTCAGTCCAAAATGAATAATTTGTCGCACTCGAAAACAAACTTTTGGTAAGAGGAACATACGAGCTAAGAAGGGCAAGTTTGGCTTTGTTTTTCAGTCCAAAATTGATAATTTGTAGCACTCGAAAACGAACTTCTGGTAATAGGAACACACGAGTTAAGAAGGGAACGTTTGGCTGTGTATTTCAGTCCAAAATTAATAATTTGTTGCACTCGAAAAGGAGGTTTTGGTAATAGGAACACCTGAGTTAAGAAGGGTAAGTTTAGCTTCGTATTTCAGTCCAAAATTAATAATTTGTCGCACTCGAAAACGAACTTTTGGTAATAGGAACACATGAGTTAAGAAGTGTAAACTGGGGTTTGTATTTCAGCCTAAAATTAATAATGTTTCGCACTCGAAAACTAAATGTTTGTAACAGGGACACATGAGTTAAGAAGGGTAAGTTGGGCTTTGTATTTCAGTCTAGAATTAATAATGTTTCGCACTCGAAAACTAAATGTTTTTAACAGGAACACATGAGCTATGAAGGGTAAGTTTGGCTTTGTATTTCAGTCCAAAATTAATAATTTTTAATACTCGAAAATCTACTGTTTGTAACAGGAACACATGAGTTAAGAAGGGCAAGTTTGGCTTTGTATTTCAGTCCAAAATTGATAATAATTTGTCGCACTCGAAAACGAACTTTTGGTAATAGGAACACATGAGTTACGAAGGGTAAGTTTGGCTTTGTTTTTCAGTCCAAAATTGATAATTTGTAGCACTCGAAAACGAACTTCTGGTAATAGGAACACACGAGTTAAGAAGGGTAAGTTTGGCTTTGTATTTCAGTCCAAAATTGATAATAATTTGTCGCACTCGAAAACGAACTTTTGGTAATAAGTACACATAAGGTAAGAAGGGTTAGTTTGGCTTTGTATTTCAGTCCAAAATTAATAATTTTTCATACTCGAAAATGAACTGTTTGTAACAGGAACACATGAGTTAAGAAGGGTAAGTTTGGCTTTGTATTTCAGTCCAAAATGAATAATTTGTCGCACTCGAAAACAAACTTTTGGTAAGAGGAACATACGAGCCAAGAAGGGCAAGTTTTGCTTCGTATTTCAGTCCAAAATTAATAATTTTTCATACTCGAGAATGAACTGTTTGTAACAGGAACACATGAGTTAAGAAGGGTAAGTTTGGCTTTGTATTTCAGTCCAAAATTGATAATAATTTTTCGCACTCGAAAACGAACTTTTGGTAATAAGAACACATGAGCTAAGAAGAAGGGTTAGTTTGGCTTTGTACTTCAGTCCAAAATTAATAATTTGTCGCACTCGAAAACGAACTTTTGGTAATAAGAACACATGAGCTAAGAAGGGTTAGTTTGGCTATGTATTTCAGTTCAAAATTAATAATTTTTCATTTTCGAAAATGAACTGTTTGTAACAGGAACACATGAGTTAAGAAGGGTAAGTTTGGCTTTGTATTTCAGTCCAAAATTGATAATAATTTGTCCTACTCGAAAACGAACTTTTGGTAATAGGAACACATGAGTTAAGAAGGGTAAATTGGGCTTTGTATTTCAGTCTAAAATTAGTAATGTTTCGCACTCGAAAACTAAATGTTTGTAACAGGAACACATGAGTTAAGAAGGGTAAGTTGGGCTTTGTATTTCAGTCTAGAATTAATAATGTTTCGCACTCGAAAACTAAATGTTTTTAACAGGAACACATGAGCTATGAAGGGTAAGTTTGGCTTTGTATTTCAGTCCAAAATTAATAATTTTTAATACTCGAAAATCTACTGTTTGTAACAGGAACACATGAGTTAAGAAGGGTAAGTTTGGCTTTGTTTTTCAGTCCAAAATTGATAATTTGTAGCACTCGAAAACGAACTTCTGGTAATAGGAACACACGAGTTAAGAAGGGAACGTTTGGCTGTGTATTTCAGTCCAAAATTAATAATTTGTTGCACTCGAAAAGGAGGTTTTGGTAATAGGAACACATGAGTTAAGAAGGGTAAGTTTAGCTTCGTATTTCAGTCCAAAATTAATAATTTGTCGCACGCGAAAACGAACTTTCGGTAATAGGAACACACGAGTTAAGAAGGGTAAGTTTGGCTTTGTATTTCAGTCCAAAATTGATAATAATTTGTCGCACTCGAAAACGAACTTTTGGTAATAAGAACACATAAGGTAAGAAGGGTTAGTTTGGCTTTGTATTTCAGTCCAAAATTAATAATTTTTCATACTCGAGAATGAACTGTTTGTAACAGGAACACATGAGTTAAGAGGGGTAAGTTTGGCTTTGTATTTCAGTCCAAAATTGATAATAATTTGTCGCACTCGAAAACGAACTTTTGGTAATAGGAACACATGAGTTACGAAGGGTAAGTTTGGCTTTGTTTTTCAGTCCAAAATTGATAATTTGTAGCACTCGAAAACGAACTTCTGGTAATAGGAACACACGAGTTAAGAAGGGAACGTTTGGCTGTGTATTTCAGTCCAAAATTAATAATTTGTTGCACTCGAAAACGAACTTTCGGTAATAGGAACACACGAATTAAGAAGGGTAAGTTTGGCTTTGTATTTCAGTCCAAAATTAATAATTTGTCGCACTCGAAAACGAACTTTCGGTAATAGGAACACACGAGTTAAGAAGGGTAAGTTTGGCTTTGTATTTCAGTCCAAAATTGATAATAATTTGTCGCACTCGAAAACGAACTTTTGGTAATAAGAACACATGAGCTAAGAAGGGTTAGTTTGGCTTTGTACTTCAGTCCAAAATTAATAATTTTTAATACTCGAAAATGTACTGTTTGTAATAGGAACACATGAGTTAAGAAGGGTAAGTTTGGCTTTGTATTTCAGTCCAAAATTAATAATTGTTCATCCTCGAAAATGTACTGCTTGTAACAGGGACACATGAGTTAAGAAGGGTAAGTTTGGCTTTGTTTTTCAGTCCAAAATTAATAATTTGTCGCACTCGAAAACGAACTTTCGGTAATAGGAACACATGAGTTAAGAAGGGTAAGTTTGGCTTTGTATTTCAGTCCAAAATTAATAATTTGTCGCACTCGAAAACGAACTTTTGGTAGTAGGAACACATGAGTTAAGAAGTGTAAATTGGGCTTTGAATTTCAGTCTAAAATTAATAATGTTTCGCACTCGAAAACTAAATGTTTGTAACAGGAACACATGAGTTAAGAAGGGTAAGTTTGGCTTTGTTTTTCAGTCCAAAATTGATAATTTGTAGCACTCGCAAAGGAACTTCTGGTAATAGGAACACATGAGTTAAGAAGGGTAATTGGGCTTTGTATTTCAGTCTAAAATTAGTAATGTTTCGCACTCGAAAACTAAATGTTTGTAACAGGAACACATGAGTTAAGAAGGGTAAGTTTGGCTTTGTATTTCAGTCCAAAATTGATAATAATTTGTCGCACTCGAAAACGAACTTTTGGTAATAGGAACACATGAGTTACGAAGGGTAAGTTTGGCTTTGTTTTTCAGTCCAAAATTGATAATTTGTAGCACTCGAAAACGAACTTCTGGTAATAGGAACACACGAGTTAAGAAGGGAACGTTTGGCTGTGTATTTCAGTCCAAAATTAATAATTTTTCATACTCGAAAATGAACTGTTTGTAACAGGAACACATGAGCTAAGAAGGGTAAGTTTGGCTTTGTTTTTCAGTCCAAAATTGATAATTTGTAGCACTCGAAAACGAACTTCTGGTAATAGGAACACACGAGTTAAGAAGGGAACGTTTGGCTGTGTATTTCAGTCCAAAATTAATAATTTGTTGCACTCGAAAAGGAGGTTTTGGTAATAGGAACACCTGAGTTAAGAAGGGTAAGTTTAGCTTCGTATTTCAGTCCAAAATTAATAATTTGTTGCACTCGAAAAGGAACTTTTGGTAATAGGAACACATAAGCTATGAAGGGTAAGTTTGGCTCTGTATTTCAGTCCAAAATTAATAATTTTTAATACTCGAAAATCTACTGTTTGTAACAGGAACACATGAGTTAAGAAGGGTAAGTTTGGCTTTGTATTTCAGTCCAAAATTGATAATAATTTGTCGCACTCGAAAACGAACTTTTGGTAACAAGAACACATGAGCTAAGAAGGGTTAGTTTGGCTTTGTACTTCAGTCCAAAATTAATAATTTTTAATACTCGAAAATGTACTGTTTGTAATAGGAACACATGAGTTAAGAAGGGTAAGTTTGGCTTTGTATTTCAGTCCAAAATTAATAATTGTTCATCCTCGAAAATGTACTGCTTGTAACAGGGACACATGAGTTAAGAAGGGTAAGTTTGGCTTTGTTTTTCAGTCCAAAATTGATAATTTGTAGCACTCGCAAAGGAACTTCTGGTAATAGGAACACACGAGTTAAGAACGGAGCGTTTGGCTGTGTATTTCAGTTCAAAATTAATAATTTGTTGCACTCGAAAACGAACTTTTGGTAATAGGAACACATGAGTTAAGAAGGGTAAATTGGGCTTTGTATTTCAGTCTAAAACTAATAATGTTTCGCACTCGAAAACTAAATGTCTGTAACAGGAACACATGAGTTAAGAAGGGTAAGTTTGGCTATGTATTTCAGTCCAAAATTAATAATTTTTCGTTTTCGAAAATGAACTGTTTGTAACAGGAACACATGAGTTAAGAAGGGTAAGTTTGGCTTTGTGTTTCAATTCAAAATTGATAATTTGTCCTACTCGAAAACGAACTTTTGATATAGGAACACATGAGTTAAGAAGGGTAATTGGGCTTTGTATTTCAGTCTAAAATTAGTAATGTTTCGCACTCGAAAACTAAATGTTTGTAACAGGAACACATGAGTTAAGAAGGGTAAGTTGGGCTTTGTATTTCAGTCTAGAATTAATAATGTTTCGCACTCGAAAACTAAATGTTTTTAACAGGAACACATGAGCTATGAAGGGTAAGTTTGGCTTTGTATTTCTGTCCAAAATTAATAATTTTTAATACTCGAAAATCTACTGTTTGTAACAGGAACACATGAGTTAAGAAGGGTAACTTTGGCTTTGTATTTCAGTCCAAAATTAATAATTTGTCGCACTCGAAAACGAACTTTTGGTAATAGGAACACATGAGTTACGAAGGGTAAGTTTGGCTTTGTTTTTCAGTCCAAAATTGATAATTTGTAGCACTCGAAAACGAACTTCTGGTAATAGGAACACACGAGTTAAGAAGGGAACGTTTGGCTGTGTATTTCAGTCCAAAATTAATAATTTGTTGCACTCGAAAAGGAGGTTTTGGTAATAGGAACACATGAGTTAAGAAGGGTAAGTTTAGCTTCGTATTTCAGTCCAAAATTAATAATTTGTCGCACTCGAAAACGAACTTTCGGTAATAGGAACACACGAGTTAAGAAGGGTAAGTTTGGCTTTGTATTTCAGTCCAAAATTGATAATAATTTGTCGCACTCGAAAACGAACTTTTGGTAATAAGAACACATAAGGTAAGAAGGGTTAGTTTGGCTTTGTATTTCAGTCCAAAATTAATAATTTTTCATACTCGAAAATGAACTGTTTGTAACAGGAACACATGAGTTAAGAAGGGTAAGTTTGGCTTTGTATTTCAGTCCAAAATGAATAATTTGTCGCACTCGAAAACAAACTTTTGGTAAGAGGAACATACGAGCTAAGAAGGGCAAGTTTTGCTTCGTATTTCAGTCCAAAATTAATAATTTTTCATACTCGAGAATGAACTGTTTGTAACAGGAACACATGAGTTAAGATGGGTAAGTTTGGCTTTGTATTTCAGTCCAAAATGAATAATTTGTCGCACTCGAAAACAAACTTTTGGTAAGAGGAACATACGAGCTAAGAAGGGCAAGTTTTGCTTCGTATTTCAGTCCAAAATTAATAATTTTTCATACTCGAGAATGAACTGTTTGTAACAGGAACACATGAGTTAAGAAGGGTAAGTTTGGCTTTGTATTTCAGTCCAAAATTAATAATTTGTCGCACTCGAAAACGAACTTTTGGTAATAGGAACACATGAGTTAAGAAGTGTAAATTGGGCTTTGTATTTCAGTCTAAAATTAATAATGTTTCGCACTCGAAAACCAAATGTTTGTAACAGGGACACATGAGTTAAGAAGGGTAAGTTTGGCTTTGTTTTTCAGTCCAAAATTGATAATTTGTAGCACTCGAAAACGAACTTCTGGTAATAGGAACACATGAGCTATGAAGGGTTAGTTTGGCTTTGTACTTCAGTCCAAAATTAATAATTTTTAATACTCGAAAATGTACTGTTTGTAATAGGAACACATGAGTTAAGAAGGGTAAGTTTGGCTTTGTATTTCAGTCCAAAATTAATAATTGTTCATCCTCGAAAATGTACTGCTTGTAACAGGGACACATGAGTTAAGAAGGGTAAGTTTGGATTTGTTTTTCAGTCCAAAATTAATAATTTGTCGCACTCGAAAACGAACTTTCGGTAATAGGAACACACGAGTTAAGAAGGGTAAGTTTGGCTTTGTATTTCAGTCCAAAATTGATAATAATTTGTCGCACTCGAAAACGAACTTTTGGTAATAAGAACACATAAGGTAAGAAGGGTTAGTTTGGCTTTGTATTTCAGTCCAAAATTAATAATTTTTCATACTCGAAAATGAACTGTTTGTAACAGGAACACATGAGTTA
Source organism: Melanotus villosus (assembly GCA_963082815.1). Taxonomy (NCBI): domain Eukaryota; kingdom Metazoa; phylum Arthropoda; class Insecta; order Coleoptera; family Elateridae; genus Melanotus; species Melanotus villosus. The sequence continues at coordinate 25,810 of CAUJBP010000045.1, forward strand.
AGAAGGGTAAGTTTGGCTTTGTATTTCAGTCCAAAATGAATAATTTGTCGCACTCGAAAACAAACTTTTGGTAAGAGGAACATACGAGCTAAGAAGGGCAAGTTTTGCTTCGTATTTCAGTCCAAAATTAATAATTTTTCATACTCGAGAATCAACTGTTTGTAACAGCAACACATGAGTTAAGAAGGGTAAGTTTGGCTTTATATTTCAGTCCAAAATGAATAATTTGTCGCACTCGAAAACAAACTTTTGGTAAGAGGAACATACGAGCTAAGAAGGGCAAGTTTTGCTTCGTAATTCAGTCCAAAATTAATAATTTTTCATACTCGAGAATGAACTGTTTGTAACAGCAACACATGAGTTAAGAAGGGTAAGTTTGGCTTTGTATTTCAGTCCAAAATGAATAATTTGTCGCACTCGAAAACAAACTTTTGGTAAGAGGAACACATGAGTTAAGAAGTGTAAATTGGGCTTTGTATTTCAGCCTAAAATTAATAATGTTTCGCACTCGAAAACTAAATGTTTGTAACAGGGACACATGAGTTAAGAAGGGTAAGTTGGGCTTTGTATTTCAGTCTAGAATTAATAATGTTTCGCACTCGAAAACTAAATGTTTTTAACAGGAACACATGAGCTATGAAGGGTAAGTTTGGCTTTGTATTTCAGTCCAAAATTAATAATTTTTAATACTCGAAAATCTACTGTTTGTAACAGGAACACATGAGTTAAGAAGGGTACGTTTGGCTTTGTTGTATTTCAGTCCAAAATTAATAAATTGTCGCACTCGAAAACAAACTTTTGGTAAGAGGAACATACGAGCTAAGAAGGGCAAGTTTTGCTTCGTATTTCAGTCCAAAATTAATAATTTTTCATACTCGAGAATGAACTGTTTGTAACAGGAACACATGAGTTAAGAAGGGTAAGTTTGGCTTTGTATTTCAGTCCAAAATTAATAATTTGTCGCACTCGAAAACGAACTTTCGGTAATAGGAACACATGAGTTAAGAAGGGTAAGTTGGGCTTTGTATTTCAGTCTAGAATTAATAATGTTTCGCACTCGAAAACTAAATGTTTTTAACAGGAACACATGAGCTATGAAGGGTAAGTTTGGCTTTGTATTTCAGTCCAAAATTAATAATTTTTAATACTCGAAAATCTACTGTTTGTAACAGGAACACATGAGTTAAGAAGGGTACGTTTGGCTTTGTATTTCAGTCCAAAATGAATAATTTGTCGCACTCGAAAACAAACTTTTGGTAAGAGGAACATACGAGCTAAGAAGGGCAAGTTTTGCTTCGTATTTCAGTCCAAAATTAATAATTTTTCATACCCGAGAATGAACTGTTTGTAACAGGAACACATGAGTTAACAAGGGTAAGTTTGGCTTTGTATTTCAGTCCAAAATTAATAATTTGTCGCACTCTAAAACGAACTTTTGGTAGTAGGAACACATGAGTTAAGAAGTGTAAATTGGGCTTTGTATTTCAGTCTAAAATTAATAATGTTTCGCACTCGAAAACTAAATGTTTGTAACAGGAACACATGAGTTAAGAAGGGTAAGTTTGGCTTTGTTTTTCAGTCAAAAATTGATAATTTGTAGCACTCGCAAAGGAACTTCTGGTAATAGGAACACACGAGTTAAGAACGGAGCGTTTGGCTGTGTATTTCAGTTCAAAATTAATAATTTGTTGCACTCGAAAACGAACTTTTGGTAATAGGAACACATGAGTTAAGAAGGGTAATTGGGCTTTGTATTTCAGTCTAAAATTAGTAATGTTTCGCACTCGAAAACTAAATGTTTGTAACAGGAACACGAAGGGTAAGTTTGGCTTTGTATTTCAGTCCAAAATTGATAATAATTTGTCGCACTCGAAAACGAACTTTTGGTAATAGGAACACATGAGTTACGACGGGTAGGTTTGGCTTTGTTTTTCAGTCCAAAATTGATAATTTGTAGCACTCGAAAACGAACTTCTGGTAATAGGAACACACGAGTTAAGAAGGGAACGTTTGGCTGTGTATTTCAGTTCAAAATTAATAATTTGTTGCACTCGAAAAGGAGGTTTTGGTAATAGGAACACATGAGTTAAGAAGGGTAAGTTTAGCTTCGTATTTCGGTCCAAAATTAATAATTTGTCGCACGCGAAATCGAACGTTCGGTAATAGGAACACACGAGTTAAGAAGGGTAAGTTTGGCTTTGTATTTCAGTCCAAAATTGATAATAATTTGTCGCACTCGAAAACGAACTTTTGGTAATAAGAACACATAAGGTAAGAAGGGTTAGTTTGGCTTTGTATTTCAGTCCAAAATTAATAATTTTTCATACTCGAAAATGAACTGTTTGTAACAGGAACACATGAGTTAAGAAGGGTAAGTTTGGCTTTGTATTTCAGTCCAAAATGAATAATTTGTCGCACTCGAAAACAAACTTTTGGTAAGAGGAACATACGAGCTAAGAAGGGCAAGTTTTGCTTCGTATTTCAGTCCAAAATTAATAATTTTTCATACTCGAGAATCAACTGTTTGTAACAGCAACACATGAGTTAAGAAGGGTAAGTTTGGCTTTATATTTCAGTCCAAAATGAATAATTTGTCGCACTCGAAAACAAACTTTTGGTAAGAGGAACATACGAGCTAAGAAGGGCAAGTTTTGCTTCGTATTTCAGTCCAAAATTAATAATTTTTCATACTCGAGAATGAACTGTTTGTAACACTAACACATGAGTTAAGAAGGGTAAGTTTGGCTTTGTATTTCAGTCCAAAATGAATAATTTGTCGCACTCGAAAACAAACTTTTGGTAAGAGGAACACATGAGTTAAGAAGTGTAAATTGGGCTTTGTATTTCAGCCTAAAATTAATAATGTTTCGCACTCGAAAACTAAATGTTTGTAACAGGGACACATGAGTTAAGAAGGGTAAGTTGGGCTTTGTATTTCAGTCTAGAATTAATAATGTTTCGCACTCGAAAACTAAATGTTTTTAACAGGAACACATGAGCTATGAAGGGTAAGTTGGGCTTTGTATTTCAGTCCAAAATTAATAATTTTTAATACTCGAAAATCTACTGTTTGTAACAGGAACACATGAGTTAAGAAGGGTACGTTTGGCTTTGTTGTATTTCAGTCCAAAATGAATAATTTGTCGCACTCGAAAACAAACTTTTGGTAAGAGGAACATACGAGCTAAGAAGGGCAAGTTTTGCTTCGTATTTCAGTCCAAAATTAATAATTTTTCATACTCGAGAATGAACTGTTTGTAACAGGAACACATGAGTTAAGAAGGGTAAGTTTGGCTTTGTATTTCAGTCCAAAATTAATAATTTGTCGCACTCGAAAACGAACTTTCGGTAATAGGAACACATGAGTTAAGAAGGGTAAGTTGGGCTTTGTATTTCAGTCTAGAATTAATAATGTTTCGCACTCGAAAACTAAATGTTTTTAACAGGAACACATGAGCTATGAAGGGTAAGTTTGGCTTTGTATTTCAGTCCAAAATTAATAATTTTTAATACTCGAAAATCTACTGTTTGTAACAGGAACACATGAGTTAAGAAGGGTACGTTTGGCTTTGTATTTCAGTCCAAAATGAATAATTTGTCGCACTCGAAAACAAAGTTTTGGTAAGAGGAACATACGAGCTAAGAAGGGCAAGTTTTGCTTCGTATTTCAGTCCAAAATTAATAATTTTTCATACTCGAGAATGAACTGTTTGTAACAGGAACACATGAGTTAACAAGGGTAAGTTTGGCTTTGTATTTCAGTCCAAAATTAATAATTTGTCGCACTCTAAAACGAACTTTTGGTAGTAGGAACACATGAGTTAAGAAGTGTAAATTGGGCTTTGTATTTCAGTCTAAAATTAATAATGTTTCGCACTCGAAAACTAAATGTTTGTAACAGGAACACATGAGTTAAGAAGGGTAAGTTTGGCTTTGTTTTTCAGTCAAAAATTGATAATTTGTAGCACTCGCAAAGGAACTTCTGGTAATAGGAACACACGAGTTAAGAACGGAGCGTTTGGCTGTGTATTTCAGTTCAAAATTAATAATTTGTTGCACTCGAAAACGAACTTTTGGTAATAGGAACACATGAGTTAAGAAGGGTAATTGGGCTTTGTATTTCAGTCTAAAATTAGTAATGTTTCGCACTCGAAAACTAAATGTTTGTAACAGGAACACGAAGGGTAAGTTTGGCTTTGTATTTCAGTCCAAAATTGATAATAATTTGTAGCACTCGAAAACGAACTTTTGGTAATAGGAACACATGAGTTACGACGGGTAGGTTTGGCTTTGTTTTTCAGTCCAAAATTGATAATTTGTAGCACTCGAAAACGAACTTCTGGTAATAGGAACACACGAGTTAAGAAGGGAACGTTTGGCTGTGTATTTCAGTCCAAAATTAATAATTTGTTGCACTCGAAAAGGAGGTTTTGGTAATAGGAACACATGAGTTAAGAAGGGTAAGTTTAGCTTCGTATTTCGGTCCAAAATTAATAATTTGTCGCACGCGAAATCGAACGTTCGGTAATAGGAACACACGAGTTAAGAAGGGTAAGTTTGCCTTTGTATTTCAGTCCAAAATTGATAATAATTTGTCGCACTCGAAAACGAACTTTTGGTAATAAGAACACATAAGGTAAGAAGGGTTAGTTTGGCTTTGTATTTCAGTCCAAAATTAATAATTTTTCATACTCGAAAATGAACTGTTTGTAACAGGAACACATGAGTTAAGAAGGGTAAGTTTGGCTTTGTATTTCAGTCCAAAATGAATAATTTGTCGCACTCGAAAACAAACTTTTGGTAAGAGGAACATACGAGCTAAGAAGGGCAAGTTTTGCTTCGTATTTCAGTCCAAAATTAATAATTTTTCATACTCGAGAATCAACTGTTTGTAACAGGAACACATGAGTTAAGAAGGGTAAGTTTGGCTTTATATTTCAGTCCAAAATGAATAATTTGTCGCACTCGAAAACAAACTTTTGGTAAGAGGAACATACGAGCTAAGAAGGGCAAGTTTTGCTTCGTATTTCAGTCCAAAATTAATAATTTTTCATACTCGAGAATGAACTGTTTGTAACAGGAACACATGAGTTAGAAGGGTAAGTTTGGCTTTGTATTTCAGTCCAAAATTAATAATTTGTCGCACTCGAAAACGAACTATCAGTAATAGGAACACATGAGTTAAGAAAGGTAAGTTTGGCTTTGTATTTCAGTCCAAAATTAATAATTTGTCTCACTCGAAAACGAACTTTTGGTAATAGGAACACATGAGTTAAGAAGTGTAAATTGGGCTTTGTATTTCAGCCTAAAATTAATAATGTTTCGCACTCGAAAACTAAATGTTTGTAACAGGGACACATGAGTTAAGAAGGGTAAGTTGGGCTTTGTATTTCAGTCTAGAATTAATAATGTTTCGCACTCGAAAACTAAATGTTTTTAACAGGAACACATGAGCTATGAAGGGTAAGTTTGGCTTTGTATTTCAGTCCAAAATTAATAATTTTTAATACTCGAAAATCTACTGTTTGTAACAGGAACACATGAGTTAAGAAGGGTACGTTTGGCTTTGTATTTCAGTCCAAAATTAATAATTTGTCGCACTCGAAAACGAACTATCAGTAATAGGAACACATGAGTTAAGAAAGGTAAGTTTGGCTTTGTATTTCAGTCCAAAATTAATAATTTGTCGCACTCGAAAACGAACTTTTGGTAATAGGAACACATGAGTTAAGAAGTGTAAATTGGGCTTTGTATTTCAGCCTAAAATTAATAATGTTTCGCACTCGAAAACTAAATGTTTGTAACAGGGACACATGAGTTAAGAAGGGTAAGTTGGGCTTTGTATTTCAGTCTAGAATTAATAATGTTTCGCACTCGAAAACTAAATGTTTTTAACAGGAACACATGAGCTATGAAGGGTAAGTTTGGCTTTGTATTTCAGTCCAAAATTAATAATTTTTAATACTCGAAAATCTACTGTTTGTAACAGGAACACATGAGTTAAGAAGGGTACGTTTGGCTTTGTATTTCAGTCCAAAATGAATAATTTGTCGCACTCGAAAACAAACTTTTGGTAAGAGGAACATACGAGCTAAGAAGGGCAAGTTTTGCTTCGTATTTCAGTCCAAAATTAATAATTTTTCATACTCGAGAATGAACTGTTTGTAACAGGAACACATGAGTTAACAAGGGTAAGTTTGGCTTTGTATTTCAGTCCAAAATTAATAATTTGTCGCACTCTAAAACGAACTTTTGGTAGTAGGAACACATGAGTTAAGAAGTGTAAATTGGGCTTTGTATTTCAGTCTAAAATTAATAATGTTTCGCACTCGAAAACTAAATGTTTGTAACAGGAACACATGAGTTAAGAAGGGTAAGTTTGGCTTTGTTTTTCAGTCCAAAATTGATAATTTGTAGCACTCGCAAAGGAACTTCTGGTAATAGGAACACACGAGTTAAGAACGGAGCGTTTGGCTGTGTATTTCAGTTCAAAATTAATAATTTGTTGCACTCGAAAACGAACTTTTGGTAATAGGAACACATGAGTTAAGAAGGGTAATTGGGCTTTGTATTTCAGTCTAAAATTAGTAATGTTTCGCACTCGAAAACTAAATGTTTGTAACAGGAACACATGAGTTAAGAAGGGTAAGTTTGGCTTTGTATTTCAGTCCAAAATTGATAATAATTTGTCGCACTCGAAAACGAACTTTTGGTAATAGTGTAACCCCCTCGGATAGCTCAGATGGCCAGGGTTATTTATTTCCTGCACACCAGTAATAACGACAACACAATTAAACATAAAAATGTATTTGAAACAAATAATAATCTCTCTGTACAAAAGTAAATAAAATATAATTTAAACTAAAGTCTCGTATATAAATAAAAAGAAACGGAATTCGAAATGTAAAATAAGAATATTTCTGGGCCTCGGTGTGGACCTGACTTTAGGCAGCTAAGCCTTGGCGGTGCGCGCAGGTCCTGGCTTTGGGGCGATGTCACGTGCGTTGTAATTGCAGTCCGGCTTCGGCCCTTGTTTGCGGATGGCTGTTTTGTGTTCTCTAAAACAAAATAAACTACAATGGTTACACGTGCAATCTGTGTTTGTGAACAACGGATTACACTTTATTAAAGCTCCCCTGTTACGGGTAAGTGTTTTATTTTCTTAAGCGTCGGTTTGGTGTTACCTATTTAATTCGACGGGTTTTACGGGCAATCCTTGTGTTTAGTAACGATGCCGGTGCCTTCCTACGATGCCGGGTCGGTACGAGCTTTGTTTGGTTAGCTCGGCGAGAGCTGGAGATTCTGCGGCCCCTTGGGTGCCGAGCTGCGACGGGGATTATCGAAATAGGGATACTTTCGTCAACAACTTGGTGCCGACTACTTTCTGCAGGTCTCATGGAATGATTTCGTCAACAACGAGGTGCCGACTACCAGGTCTTTGGAAAGGATTTCGTCAACAACGAGGTGCCGACTACTTTCCGGGGGGTGGGTTTAATGCGGTATTCGGCGGGTTCGACAGCGAGGTGCCGAACGTTCACCAGGTCGGGTTTAAGGGAGGATTTCTACTCGGTTCTACGGGCGGTTTATGATGAGCTCTTCCTGGACTGGATGTCTCGACTCGTCTCCTCCAGCACTCGATGCTCGCTGCTTTTATACCCGTTTCTAATCTGGTGTTCTCGCTCTCGCCTCGCTGATTGAAGAAGGTGCGACAACCACGTCGCACTCTGGCTGGATATTTTATCAGCGCGATTAACGTCTTCGCTAAACGTGTCCCTAAAATTCTTTATTACTAGGAAAATTCCATTTACCTAAAATGTAATAATTATTGTCTTTAGGCGGCGCGTTACATATTCCCCTTACGTCGGGGAGGAAAGAGGACCGAGATCAGAAGGGTTAAAGGACCTCAACTCTCGCAGGTGAGTAGTGACAAAGAGTAGAAGGGAAAATTAATGATAAGGTATTCTAGGGGGACGAGACAACACCGGGACTACAAGAAGGGATCTTTACTTACGGCCCATCATCACTACGTCGTCCGGCGCTGGGTCCTGGAGATCGACGAGAGCGGGTTTGATGTCCTTCACATGTATCGGCCCCAGGTTTTTATTCCGGGTTACATCGTGTAATACGACGAGGACTGGTGATACAACTTTTCTCACCTCGAACGGTCCGTCGAACCTCGCAGCCAGCTTCGCAGAGGACCCCTTCTGAGCGTTGGACCGGACACGTTCCTTCTTATAAACTGGATCACCCACACAGGGCCGGTACCCTCGCCGTCGAAGCTTGTAATACCTTCTTTGCTTCGCGACTGTTTTGTTCGCCCCTAGATGCCCGGCGGCCAGAGAGTCGTGACCTTCTCGGAGGACCTCTGCCTCCCTTGGAGGCGCTTCGTCCGCGCGGTTAGCGGCCAACGGTGTCTCCTTTTTCGGGTCTCTCGGATTCTTCGGGATGTTCCGAGAGAGATCGTCGGTGACGTGGTTCAATTCGTGAAGGCCTCCCAACCCCTGGTTACCTTCGTGGGTGGTCAGGTGCATGGGCACTCCTTTTAGGCTTATCTGGTTCAAGGCCGGTTCTATCCGGACCTCACCTGCTCGTAAAAAGTCTAGTCCCAGAACCACCTCGGTGGCCAACGTAGGCATACAGCTGGCTTTCAAAACTAGTGCCACGCCATTTACTTGGACGGGAATGCTGTATTCTCCGCCAGCGTGCACTATACTCCCATCTGCTAGCTGCACTCCAATTGTAGCTGGATGGGCACATCGGAGCCCTTGTCGTCGGAGATGCTCTTCAACCCGCTGGCTAATATATGAGCGGGCCGCTCCCGTATCGACTAATGCTTGGAAGGTGTGGGTCCCAATATTCACCATCAAGAAGAGACGCGAGTCCACAATAGCTAAGGGTTTGATGAGAGGTTTAATACTACAAAATTTTCTCACCCGGGTTAACCACTGTTGCCAGTCTTCTCTCTTCTCGACGGGGTTGGGACGGGCTCTCCTCGCCCTCCGACCAGAGCGCCAACACCTCTTTTCGCGGACATGATTACGGAATTTCGTCTCGGGCCCCTGGATCGGTTCTTCGAGACTGTTAATGGCCGAGACAGGGGGTGCCTTTTCAAACGACTTCCTCTTCCACTTCGAGGGATTATATGCCGTTTCGGAGGTGTACGCTTCACTGGGATTTGGCGGTGGTCTGTAGGCGACGCTCTCTTCCTGTAGAACCTCGAATTCTTTGGCGATCGTCACGAGCTCGTCTAGATTCTTAAAATCTCGCCGACGGACATACATCTTGTACTCTGGCCGGAGGTTTTCGTAGATTCGCTCGAGTCGCTTCTCCAGATCCGTTTCCCCTGAGCGTCGTAACAGGGTCTGCAGGTCCGTCACATAATCGACAATTCTTTCTTTGGCTCCTTGGGTTCGCTTCCTAATTTCTTCCTCCAGCCAGAATCGGGGCCTGGGGGGCATAAAGCGACCTCGGAAACTCGTCGCGAACTTCTCCCAGGAATCCCAGCTGGTCCGGTTATTCCTATACCAAAGAAGTGCCTTGTCCTTTAGTAACTCGGGCAGTGCGGTAAGTATGTTTTCATCTTGCAGTTGATAACATTCTTGAAGTTCTTTAATTCTTTCTAGGAAAGAGATGGGGTCCGAGGTGCCATCGAATTTGACACCCCACTTACGTATCACATTGCAGACCTCCGCCATCGTGAGGGTCGCCATTTGATCTTCGAGGGACGCCCGGTCGGGTGAGGGTTCTCGTGCCTGGATTCCACCTCTTGTTTTCTTTACAAATGCTGAGATGCGGGTTCGGAGTTCTTGAACCGTTCCGGTATCTTCCAGGTGATAACTTCTTGCAGTCGCTCTTAACTGTTCCTGGCTCAATTTGTATATCCAATTAAGTCCCTTTTCCTCTGTTTTAGGAACTTCAGTATCGGACATACTCCTGTAAGAATAATGGTTATGGTTTTCTTACCACTCGGTATTACGGACGGATTTGCTCGGGCGCCTTCGGGTCTGGATTCTGGAATCCCGGTAACTGCGTTGTCCTGGTGTGGTCGGATTTCGAGGTCCCTGCTCGGCGGCGTCAGAATGTAACCCCCTCGGATAGCTCAGATGGCCAGGGTTATTTATTTCCTGCACACCAGTAATAACGACAACACAATTAAACATAAAAATGTATTTGAAACAAATAATAATCTCTCTGTACAAAAGTAAATAAAATATAATTTAAACTAAAGTCTCGTATATAAATAAAAAGAAACGGAATTCGAAATGTAAAATAAGAATATTTCTGGGCCTCGGTGTGGACCTGACTTTAGGCAGCTAAGCCTTGGCGGTGCGCGCAGGTCCTGGCTTTGGGGCGATGTCACGTGCGTTGTAATTGCAGTCCCCCTCGGATAGCTCAGATGGCCAGGGTTATTTATTTCCTGCACACCAGTAATAACGACAACACAATTAAACATAAAAATGTATTTGAAACAAATAATAATCTCTCTGTACAAAAGTAAATAAAATATAATTTAAACTAAAGTCTCGTATATAAATAAAAAGAAACGGAATTCGAAATGTAAAATAAGAATATTTCTGGGCCTCGGTGTGGACCTGACTTTAGGCAGCTAAGCCTTGGCGGTGCGCGCAGGTCCTGGCTTTGGGGCGATGTCACGTGCGTTGTAATTGCAGTCCGGCTTCGGCCCTTGTTTGCGGATGGCTGTTTTGTGTTCTCTAAAACAAAATAAACTACAATGGTTACACGTGCAATCTGTGTTTGTGAACAACGGATTACACTTTATTAAAGCTCCCCTGTTACGGGTAAGTGTTTTATTTTCTTAAGCGTCGGTTTGGTGTTACCTATTTAATTCGACGGGTTTTACGGGCAATCCTTGTGTTTAGTAACGATGCCGGTGCCTTCCTACGATGCCGGGTCGGTACGAGCTTTGTTTGGTTAGCTCGGCGAGAGCTGGAGATTCTGCGGCCCCTTGGGTGCCGAGCTGCGACGGGGATTATCGAAATAGGGATACTTTCGTCAACAACTTGGTGCCGACTACTTTCTGCAGGTCTCATGGAATGATTTCGTCAACAACGAGGTGCCGACTACCAGGTCTTTGGAAAGGATTTCGTCAACAACGAGGTGCCGACTACTTTCCGGGGGGTGGGTTTAATGCGGTATTCGGCGGGTTCGACAGCGAGGTGCCGAACGTTCACCAGGTCGGGTTTAAGGGAGGATTTCTACTCGGTTCTACGGGCGGTTTATGATGAGCTCTTCCTGGACTGGATGTCTCGACTCGTCTCCTCCAGCACTCGATGCTCGCTGCTTTTATACCCGTTTCTAATCTGGTGTTCTCGCTCTCGCCTCGCTGATTGAAGAAGGTGCGACAACCACGTCGCACTCTGGCTGGATATTTTATCAGCGCGATTAACGTCTTCGCTAAACGTGTCCCTAAAATTCTTTATTACTAGGAAAATTCCATTTACCTAAAATGTAATAATTATTGTCTTTAGGCGGCGCGTTACAATAGGAACACATGAGTTACGAAGGGTAAGTTTGGCTTTGTTTTTCAGTCCAAAATTGATAATTTGTAGCACTCGAAAACGAACTTCTGGTAATAGGAACACACGAGTTAAGAAGGGAACGTTTGGCTGTGTATTTCAGTCCAAAATTAATAATTTGTTGCACTCGAAAAGGAGGTTTTGGTAATAGGAACACATGAGTTAAGAAGGGTAAGTTTAGCTTCGTATTTCAGTCCAAAATTAATAATTTGTCGCACGCGAAAACGAACTTTCGGTAATAGGAACACACGAGTTAAGAAGGGTAAGTTTGGCTTTGTATTTCAGTCCAAAATTGATAATAATTTGTCGCACTCGAAAACGAACTTTTGGTAATAAGAACACATAAGGTAAGAAGGGTTAGTTTGGCTTTGTATTTCAGTCCAAAATTAATAATTTTTCATACTCGAAAATGAACTGTTTGTAACAGGAACACATGAGCTAAGAAGGGTAAGTTTGGCTTTGGTTTTCAGTCCAAAATTGATAATTTGTAGCACTCGAAAACGAACTTCTGGTAATAGGAACACACGAGTTAAGAAGGGAACGTTTGGCTGTGTATTTCAGTCCAAAATTAATAATTTGTTGCACTCGAAAAGGAGGTTTTGGTAATAGGAACACCTGAGTTAAGAAGGGTAAGTTTAGCTTCGTATTTCAGTCCAAAATTAATAATTTGTCTCACTCGAAAACGAACTTTTGGTAATAGGAACACATGAGTTAAGAAGTGTAAATTGGGGTTTGTATTTCAGCCTAAAATTAATAATGTTTCGCACTCGAAAACTAAATGTTTGTAACAGGGACACATGAGTTAAGAAGGGTAAGTTGGGCTTTGTATTTCAGTCTAGAATTAATAATGTTTCGCACTCGAAAACTAAATGTTTTTAACAGGAACACATGAGCTATGAAGGGTAAGTTTGGCTTTGTATTTCAGTCCAAAATTAATAATTTTTAATACTCGAAAATCTACTGTTTGTAACAGGAACACATGAGTTAAGAAGGGCAAGTTTGGCTTTGTATTTCAGTCCAAAATTGATAATAATTTGTCGCACTCGAAAACGAACTTTTGGTAATAGGAACACATGAGTTACGAAGGGTAAGTTTGGCTTTGTTTTTCAGTCCAAAATTGATAATAATTTGTCGCACTCGAAAACGAACTTTTGGTAATAGGAACACATGAGTTAAGAAGGGTAAGTTGGGCTTTGTATTTCAGTCTAGAATTAATAATGTTTCGCACTCGAAAACTAAATGTTTTTAACAGGAACACATGAGCTATGAAGGGTAAGTTTGGCTTTGTATTTCAGTCCAAAATTAATAATTTTTAATACTCGAAAATCTACTGTTTGTAACAGGAACACATGAGTTAAGAAGGGTAAGTTTGGCTTTGTATTTCAGTCCAAAATTGATAATAATTTGTCGCACTCGAAAACGAACTTTTGGTAATAAGTACACATAAGGTAAGAAGGGTTAGTTTGGCTTTGTATTTCAGTCCAAAATTAATAATTTTTCATACTCGAAAATGAACTGTTTGTAACAGGAACACATGAGTTAAGAAGGGTAAGTTTGGCTTTGTATTTCAGTCCAAAATGAATAATTTGTCGCACTCGAAAACAAACTTTTGGTAAGAGGAACATACGAGCCAAGAAGGGCAAGTTTTGCTTCGTATTTCAGTCCAAAATTAATAATTTTTCATACTCGAGAATGAACTGTTTGTAACAGGAACACATGAGTTAAGAAGGGTAAGTTTGGCTTTGTATTTCAGTCCAAAATTGATAATAATTTGTCGCACTCGAAAACGAACTTTTGGTAATAAGAACACATGAGCTAAGAAGGGTTAGTTTGGCTTTGTACTTCAGTCCAAAATTAATAATTTGTCGCACTCGAAAACGAACTTTTGGTAATAAGAACACATGAGCTAAGAAGGGTTAGTTTGGCTATGTATTCCAGTTCAAAATTAATAATTTTTCATTTTCGAAAATGAACTGTTTGTAACAGGAACACATGAGTTAAGAAGGGTAAGTTTGGCTTTGTATTTCAGTCCAAAATTGATAATAATTTGTCCTACTCGAAAACGAACTTTTGGTAATAGGAACACATGAGTTAAGAAGGGTAAATTGGGCTTTGTATTTCAGTCTAAAATTAGTAATGTTTCGCACTCGAAAACTAAATGTTTGTAACAGGAACACATGAGTTAAGAAGGGTAAGTTGGGCTTTGTATTTCAGTCTAGAATTAATAATGTTTCGCACTCGAAAACTAAATGTTTTTAACAGGAACACATGAGCTATGAAGGGTAAGTTTGGCTTTGTATTTCAGTCCAAAATTAATAATTTTTAATACTCGAAAATCTACTGTTTGTAACAGGAACACATGAGTTAAGAAGGGAACGTTTGGCTGTGTATTTCAGTCCAAAATTAATAATTTGTTGCACTCGAAAAGGAGGTTTTGGTAATAGGAACACATGAGTTAAGAAGGGTAAGTTTAGCTTCGTATTTCAGTCCAAAATTAATAATTTGTCGCACGCGAAAACGAACTTTCGGTAATAGGAACACACGAGTTAAGAAGGGTAAGTTTGGCTTTGTATTTCAGTCCAAAATTGATAATAATTTGTCGCACTCGAAAACGAACTTTTGGTAATAAGAACACATAAGGTAAGAAGGGTTAGTTTGGCTTTGTATTTCAGTCCAAAATTAATAATTTTTCATACTCGAGAATGAACTGTTTGTAACAGGAACACATGAGTTAAGAGGGGTAAGTTTGGCTTTGTATTTCAGTCCAAAATTGATAATAATTTGTCGCACTCGAAAACGAACTTTTGGTAATAGGAACACATGAGTTACGAAGGGTAAGTTTGGCTTTGTTTTTCAGTCCAAAATTGATAATTTGTAGCACTCGAAAACGAACTTCTGGTAATAGGAACACACGAGTTAAGAAGGGAACGTTTGGCTGTGTATTTCAGTCCAAAATTAATAATTTGTTGCACTCGAAAACGAACTTTCGGTAATAGGAACACACGAATTAAGAAGGGTAAGTTTGGCTTTGTATTTCAGTCCAAAATTAATAATTTGTCGCACTCGAAAACGAACTTTCGGTAATAGGAACACACGAGTTAAGAAGGGTAAGGTTGGCTTTGTATTTCAGTCCAAAATTGATAATAATTTGTCGCACTCGAAAACGAACTTTTGGTAATAAGAACACATGAGCTAAGAAGGGTTAGTTTGGCTTTGTACTTCAGTCCAAAATTAATAATTTTTAATACTCGAAAATGTACTGTTTGTAATAGGAACACATGAGTTAAGAAGGGTAAGTTTGGCTTTGTATTTCAGTCCAAAATTAATAATTGTTCATCCTCGAAAATGTACTGCTTGTAACAGGGACACATGAGTTAAGAAGGGTAAGTTTGGCTTTGTTTTTCAGTCCAAAATTAATAATTTGTCGCACTCGAAAACGAACTTTCGGTAATAGGAACACATGAGTTAAGAAGGGTAAGTTTGGCTTTGTATTTCAGTCCAAAATTAATAATTTGTCGCACTCGAAAACGAACTTTTGGTAATAGGAACACATGAGTTAAGAAGGGTAACTTTGGCTTTGTATTTCAGTCCAAAATTAATAATTTGTCGCACTCGAAAACGAACTTCGGTAATAGGAACACATGAGTTAAGAAGGGTAAGTTTGGCTTTGTATTTCAGTCCAAAATTAATAATTTGTCGCACTCGAAAACGAACTTTTGGTAATAGGAACACATGAGTTAAGAAGTGTAAATTGGGCTTTGTATTTCAGCCTAAAATTAATAATGTTTCGCACTCGAAAACTAAATGTTTGTAACAGGGACACATGAGTTAAGAAGGGTAAGTTTGGCTTTGTTTTTCAGCCTAAAATTGACAATTTGTAGCACTCGAAAACCAACTTCTGGTAATAGGGACACATGAGTTAAGAAGGGTAAGTTTAGCTTCGTATTTCAGTCCAAAATTAATAATTTGTCGCACTCGAAAACGAACTATCGGTAATAGGAACACATGAGTTAAGAAGGGTAAGTTTGGCTTTGTATTTCAGTCCAAAATTAATAATTTGTCGCACTCGAAAACGAACTTTTGGTAATAGGAACACATGAGTTACGAAGGGTAAGTTTGGCTTTGTTTTTCAGTCCAAAATTGATAATTTGTAGCACTCGAAAACGAACTTCTGGTAATAGGAACACACGAGTTAAGAAGGGAACGTTTGGCTGTGTATTTCAGTCCAAAATTAATAATTTGTTGCACTCGAAAAGGAGGTTTTGGTAATAGGAACACATGAGTTAAGAAGGGTAAGTTTAGCTTCGTATTTCAGTCCAAAATTAATAATTTGTCGCACGCGAAAACGAACTTTCGGTAATAGGAACACACGAGTTAAGAAGGGTAAGTTTGGCTTTGTATTTCAGTCCAAAATTGATAATAATTTGTCGCACTCGAAAACGAACTTTTGGTAATAAGAACACATAAGGTAAGAAGGGTTAGTTTGGCTTTGTATTTCAGTCCAAAATTAATAATTTTTCATACTCGAAAATGAACTGTTTGTAACAGGAACACATGAGCTAAGAAGGGTAAGTTTGGCTTTGTTTTTCAGTCCAAAATTGATAATTTGTAGCACTCGAAAACGATCTTCTGGTAATAGGAACACACGAGTTAAGAAGGGAACGTTTGGCTGTGTATTTCAGTCCAAAATTAATAATTTGTTGCACTCGAAAAGGAGGTTTTGGTAATAGGAACACCTGAGTTAAGAAGGGTAAGTTTAGCTTCGTATTTCAGTCCAATATTAATAATTTATCGCACTCGAAAACGAACTTTTGGTAATAGGAACACATGAGTTAAGAAGTGTAAATTGGGGTTTGTATTTCAGCCTAAAATTAATAATGTTTCGCACTCGAAAACTAAATGTTTGTAACAGGGACACATGAGTTAAGGAGGGTAAGTTGGGCTTCGTATTTCAGTCTAGAATTAATAATGTTTCGCACTCGAAAACTAAATGTTTTTAACAGGAACACATGAGCTATGAAGGGTAAGTTTGGCTTTGTATTTCAGTCCAAAATTAATAATTTTTAATACTCGAAAATCTACTGTTTGTAACAGGAACACATGAGTTAAGAAGGGCAAGTTTGGCTTTGTATTTCAGTCCAAAATTGATAATAATTTGTCGCACTCGAAAACGAACTTTAGGTAATAGGAACACATGAGTTACGAAGGGTAAGTTTGGCTTTGTTTTTCAGTCCAAAATTGATAATTTGTAGCACTCGAAAACGAACTTCTGGTAATAGGAACACACGAGTTAAGAAGGGTAAGTTTGGCTTTGTATTTCAGTCCAAAATTGATAATAATTTGTCGCACTCGAAAACGAACTTTTGGTAATAAGTACACATAAGGTAAGAAGGGTTAGTTTGGCTTTGTATTTCAGTCCAAAATTAATAATTTTTCATACTCGAAAATGAACTGTTTGTAACAGGAACACATGAGTTAAGAAGGGTAAGTTTGGCTTTGTATTTCAGTCCAAAATGAATAATTTGTCGCACTCGAAAACAAACTTTTGGTAAGAGGAACATACGAGCCAAGAAGGGCAAGTTTTGCTTCGTATTTCAGTCCAAAATTAATAATTTTTCATACTCGAGAATGAACTGTTTGTAACAGGAACACATGAGTTAAGAAGGGTAAGTTTGGCTTTGTATTTCAGTCCAAAATTGATAATAATTTGTCGCACTCGAAAACGAACTTTTGGTAATAAGAACACATGAGCTAAGAAGGGTTAGTTTGGCTTTGTACTTCAGTCCAAAATTAATAATTTGTCGCACTCGAAAACGAACTTTTGGTAATAAGAACACATGAGCTAAGAAGGGTTAGTTTGGCTATGTATTCCAGTTCAAAATTAATAATTTTTCATTTTCGAAAATGAACTGTTTGTAACAGGAACACATGAGTTAAGAAGGGTAAGTTTGGCTTTGTATTTCAGTCCAAAATTGATAATAATTTGTCCTACTCGAAAACGAACTTTTGGTAATAGGAACACATGAGTTAAGAAGGGTAAATTGGGCTTTGTATTTCAGTCTAAAATTAGTAATGTTTCGCACTCGAAAACTAAATGTTTGTAACAGGAACACATGAGTTAAGAAGGGTAAGTTGGGCTTTGTATTTCAGTCTAGAATTAATAATGTTTCGCACTCGAAAACTAAATGTTTTTAACAGGAACACATGAGCTATGAAGGGTAAGTTTGGCTTTGGTTTTCAGTCCAAAATTGATAATTTGTAGCACTCGAAAACGAACTTCTGGTAATAGGAACACACGAGTTAAGAAGGGAACGTTTGGCTGTGTATTTCAGTCCAAAATTAATAATTTGTTGCACTCGAAAAGGAGGTTTTGGTAATAGGAACACCTGAGTTAAGAAGGGTAAGTTTAGCTTCGTATTTCAGTCCAAAATTAATAATTTGTCTCACTCGAAAACGAACTTTTGGTAATAGGAACACATGAGTTAAGAAGTGTAAATTGGGGTTTGTATTTCAGCCTAAAATTAATAATGTTTCGCACTCGAAAACTAAATGTTTGTAACAGGGACACATGAGTTAAGAAGGGTAAGTTGGGCTTTGTATTTCAGTCTAGAATTAATAATGTTTCGCACTCGAAAACTAAATGTTTTTAACAGGAACACATGAGCTATGAAGGGTAAGTTTGGCTTTGTATTTCAGTCCAAAATTAATAATTTTTAATACTCGAAAATCTACTGTTTGTAACAGGAACACATGAGTTAAGAAGGGCAAGTTTGGCTTTGTATTTCAGTCCAAAATTGATAATAATTTGTCGCACTCGAAAACGAACTTTTGGTAATAGGAACACATGAGTTACGAAGGGTAAGTTTGGCTTTGTTTTTCAGTCCAAAATTGATAATAATTTGTCGCACTCGAAAACGAACTTTTGGTAATAGGAACACATGAGTTAAGAAGGGTAAGTTGGGCTTTGTATTTCAGTCTAGAATTAATAATGTTTCGCACTCGAAAACTAAATGTTTTTAACAGGAACACATGAGCTATGAAGGGTAAGTTTGGCTTTGTATTTCAGTCCAAAATTAATAATTTTTAATACTCGAAAATCTACTGTTTGTAACAGGAACACATGAGTTAAGAAGGGTAAGTTTGGCTTTGTATTTCAGTCCAAAATTGATAATAATTTGTCGCACTCGAAAACGAACTTTTGGTAATAAGTACACATAAGGTAAGAAGGGTTAGTTTGGCTTTGTATTTCAGTCCAAAATTAATAATTTTTCATACTCGAAAATGAACTGTTTGTAACAGGAACACATGAGTTAAGAAGGGTAAGTTTGGCTTTGTATTTCAGTCCAAAATGAATAATTTGTCGCACTCGAAAACAAACTTTTGGTAAGAGGAACATACGAGCCAAGAAGGGCAAGTTTTGCTTCGTATTTCAGTCCAAAATTAATAATTTTTCATACTCGAGAATGAACTGTTTGTAACAGGAACACATGAGTTAAGAAGGGTAAGTTTGGCTTTGTATTTCAGTCCAAAATTGATAATAATTTGTCGCACTCGAAAACGAACTTTTGGTAATAAGAACACATGAGCTAAGAAGGGTTAGTTTGGCTTTGTACTTCAGTCCAAAATTAATAATTTGTCGCACTCGAAAACGAACTTTTGGTAATAAGAACACATGAGCTAAGAAGGGTTAGTTTGGCTATGTATTCCAGTTCAAAATTAATAATTTTTCATTTTCGAAAATGAACTGTTTGTAACAGGAACACATGAGTTAAGAAGGGTAAGTTTGGCTTTGTATTTCAGTCCAAAATTGATAATAATTTGTCCTACTCGAAAACGAACTTTTGGTAATAGGAACACATGAGTTAAGAAGGGTAAATTGGGCTTTGTATTTCAGTCTAAAATTAGTAATGTTTCGCACTCGAAAACTAAATGTTTGTAACAGGAACACATGAGTTAAGAAGGGTAAGTTGGGCTTTGTATTTCAGTCTAGAATTAATAATGTTTCGCACTCGAAAACTAAATGTTTTTAACAGGAACACATGAGCTATGAAGGGTAAGTTTGGCTTTGTATTTCAGTCCAAAATTAATAATTTTTAATACTCGAAAATCTACTGTTTGTAACAGGACCACATGAGTTAAGAAGGGAACGTTTGGCTGTGTATTTCAGTCCAAAATTAATAATTTGTTGCACTCGAAAAGGAGGTTTTGGTAATAGGAACACATGAGTTAAGAAGGGTAAGTTTAGCTTCGTATTTCAGTCCAAAATTAATAATTTGTCGCACGCGAAAACGAACTTTCGGTAATAGGAACACACGAGTTAAGAAGGGTAAGTTTGGCTTTGTATTTCAGTCCAAAATTGATAATAATTTGTCGCACTCGAAAACGAACTTTTGGTAATAAGAACACATAAGGTAAGAAGGGTTAGTTTGGCTTTGTATTTCAGTCCAAAATTAATAATTTTTCATACTCGAGAATGAACTGTTTGTAACAGGAACACATGAGTTAAGAGGGGTAAGTTTGGCTTTGTATTTCAGTCCAAAATTGATAATAATTTGTCGCACTCGAAAACGAACTTTTGGTAATAGGAACACATGAGTTACGAAGGGTAAGTTTGGCTTTGTTTTTCAGTCCAAAATTGATAATTTGTAGCACTCGAAAACGAACTTCTGGTAATAGGAACACACGAGTTAAGAAGGGAACGTTTGGCTGTGTATTTCAGTCCAAAATTAATAATTTGTTGCACTCGAAAACGAACTTTCGGTAATAGGAACACACGAATTAAGAAGGGTAAGTTTGGCTTTGTATTTCAGTCCAAAATTAATAATTTGTCGCACTCGAAAACGAACTTTCGGTAATAGGAACACACGAGTTAAGAAGGGTAAGGTTGGCTTTGTATTTCAGTCCAAAATTGATAATAATTTGTCGCACTCGAAAACGAACTTTTGGTAATAAGAACACATGAGCTAAGAAGGGTTAGTTTGGCTTTGTACTTCAGTCCAAAATTAATAATTTTTAATACTCGAAAATGTACTGTTTGTAATAGGAACACATGAGTTAAGAAGGGTAAGTTTGGCTTTGTATTTCAGTCCAAAATTAATAATTGTTCATCCTCGAAAATGTACTGCTTGTAACAGGGACACATGAGTTAAGAAGGGTAAGTTTGGCTTTGTTTTTCAGTCCAAAATTAATAATTTGTCGCACTCGAAAACGAACTTTCGGTAATAGGAACACATGAGTTAAGAAGGGTAAGTTTGGCTTTGTATTTCAGTCCAAAATTAATAATTTGTCGCACTCGAAAACGAACTTTTGGTAATAGGAACACATGAGTTAAGAAGGGTAACTTTGGCTTTGTATTTCAGTCCAAAATTAATAATTTGTCGCACTCGAAAACGAACTTCGGTAATAGGAACACATGAGTTAAGAAGGGTAAGTTTGGCTTTGTATTTCAGTCCAAAATTAATAATTTGTCGCACTCGAAAACGAACTTTTGGTAATAGGAACACATGAGTTAAGAAGTGTAAATTGGGCTTTGTATTTCAGCCTAAAATTAATAATGTTTCGCACTCGAAAACTAAATGTTTGTAACAGGGACACATGAGTTAAGAAGGGTAAGTTTGGCTTTGTTTTTCAGCCTAAAATTGATAATTTGTAGCACTCGAAAACCAACTTCTGGTAATAGGGACACATGAGTTAAGAAGGGTAAGTTTAGCTTCGTATTTCAGTCCAAAATTAATAATTTGTCGCACTCGAAAACGAACTATCGGTAATAGGAACACATGAGTTAAGAAGGGTAAGTTTGGCTTTGTATTTCAGTCCAAAATTAATAATTTGTCGCACTCGAAAACGAACTTTTGGTAATAGGAACACATGAGTTACGAAGGGTAAGTTTGGCTTTGTTTTTCAGTCCAAAATTGATAATTTGTAGCACTCGAAAACGAACTTCTGGTAATAGGAACACACGAGTTAAGAAGGGAACGTTTGGCTGTGTATTTCAGTCCAAAATTAATAATTTGTTGCACTCGAAAAGGAGGTTTTGGTAATAGGAACACATGAGTTAAGAAGGGTAAGTTTAGCTTCGTATTTCAGTCCAAAATTAATAATTTGTCGCACGCGAAAACGAACTTTCGGTAATAGGAACACACGAGTTAAGAAGGGCAAGTTTGGCTTTGTATTTCAGTCCAAAATTGATAATAATTTGTCGCACTCGAAAACGAACTTTTGGTAATAAGAACACATAAGGTAAGAAGGGTTAGTTTGGCTTTGTATTTCAGTCCAAAATTAATAATTTTTCATACTCGAAAATGAACTGTTTGTAACAGGAACACATGAGCTAAGAAGGGTAAGTTTGGCTTTGTTTTTCAGTCCAAAATTGATAATTTGTAGCACTCGAAAACGATCTTCTGGTAATAGGAACACACGAGTTAAGAAGGGAACGTTTGGCTGTGTATTTCAGTCCAAAATTAATAATTTGTTGCACTCGAAAAGGAGGTTTTGGTAATAGGAACACCTGAGTTAAGAAGGGTAAGTTTAGCTTCGTATTTCAGTCCAATATTAATAATTTATCGCACTCGAAAACGAACTTTTGGTAATAGGAACACATGAGTTAAGAAGTGTAAATTGGGGTTTGTATTTCAGCCTAAAATTAATAATGTTTCGCACTCGAAAACTAAATGTTTGTAACAGGGACACATGAGTTAAGGAGGGTAAGTTGGGCTTCGTATTTCAGTCTAGAATTAATAATGTTTCGCACTCGAAAACTAAATGTTTTTAACAGGAACACATGAGCTATGAAGGGTAAGTTTGGCTTTGTATTTCAGTCCAAAATTAATAATTTTTAATACTCGAAAATCTACTGTTTGTAACAGGAACACATGAGTTAAGAAGGGCAAGTTTGGCTTTGTATTTCAGTCCAAAATTGATAATAATTTGTCGCACTCGAAAACGAACTTTAGGTAATAGGAACACATGAGTTACGAAGGGTAAGTTTGGCTTTGTTTTTCAGTCCAAAATTGATAATTTGTAGCACTCGAAAACGAACTTCTGGTAATAGGAACACACGAGTTAAGAAGGGTAAGTTTGGCTTTGTATTTCAGTCCAAAATTGATAATAATTTGTCGCACTCGAAAACGAACTTTTGGTAATAAGTACACATAAGGTAAGAAGGGTTAGTTTGGCTTTGTATTTCAGTCCAAAATTAATAATTTTTCATACTCGAAAATGAACTGTTTGTAACAGGAACACATGAGTTAAGAAGGGTAAGTTTGGCTTTGTATTTCAGTCCAAAATGAATAATTTGTCGCACTCGAAAACAAACTTTTGGTAAGAGGAACATACGAGCCAAGAAGGGCAAGTTTTGCTTCGTATTTCAGTCCAAAATTAATAATTTTTCATACTCGAGAATGAACTGTTTGTAACAGGAACACATGAGTTAAGAAGGGTAAGTTTGGCTTTGTATTTCAGTCCAAAATTGATAATAATTTGTCGCACTCGAAAACGAACTTTTGGTAATAAGAACACATGAGCTAAGAAGGGTTAGTTTGGCTTTGTACTTCAGTCCAAAATTAATAATTTGTCGCACTCGAAAACGAACTTTTGGTAATAAGAACACATGAGCTAAGAAGGGTTAGTTTGGCTATGTATTCCAGTTCAAAATTAATAATTTTTCATTTTCGAAAATGAACTGTTTGTAACAGGAACACATGAGTTAAGAAGGGTAAGTTTGGCTTTGTATTTCAGTCCAAAATTGATAATAATTTGTCCTACTCGAAAACGAACTTTTGGTAATAGGAACACATGAGTTAAGAAGGGTAAATTGGGCTTTGTATTTCAGTCTAAAATTAGTAATGTTTCGCACTCGAAAACTAAATGTTTGTAACAGGAACACATGAGTTAAGAAGGGTAAGTTGGGCTTTGTATTTCAGTCTAGAATTAATAATGTTTCGCACTCGAAAACTAAATGTTTTTAACAGGAACACATGAGCTATGAAGGGTAAGTTTGGCTTTGTATTTCAGTCCAAAATTAATAATTTTTAATACTCGAAAATCTACTGTTTGTAACAGGAACACATGAGTTAAGAAGGGAACGTTTGGCTGTGTATTTCAGTCCAAAATTAATAATTTGTTGCACTCGAAAAGGAGGTTTTGGTAATAGGAACACATGAGTTAAGAAGGGTAAGTTTAGCTTCGTATTTCAGTCCAAAATTAATAATTTGTCGCACGCGAAAACGAACTTTCGGTAATAGGAACACACGAGTTAAGAAGGGTAAGTTTGGCTTTGTATTTCAGTCCAAAATTGATAATAATTTGTCGCACTCGAAAACGAACTTTTGGTAATAAGAACACATAAGGTAAGAAGGGTTAGTTTGGCTTTGTATTTCAGTCCAAAATTAATAATTTTTCATACTCGAGAATGAACTGTTTGTAACAGGAACACATGAGTTAAGAGGGGTAAGTTTGGCTTTGTATTTCAGTCCAAAATTGATAATAATTTGTCGCACTCGAAAACGAACTTTTGGTAATAGGAACACATGAGTTACGAAGGGTAAGTTTGGCTTTGTTTTTCAGTCCAAAATTGATAATTTGTAGCACTCGAAAACGAACTTCTGGTAATAGGAACACACGAGTTAAGAAGGGAACGTTTGGCTGTGTATTTCAGTCCAAAATTAATAATTTGTTGCACTCGAAAACGAACTTTCGGTAATAGGAACACACGAATTAAGAAGGGTAAGTTTGGCTTTGTATTTCAGTCCAAAATTAATAATTTGTCGCACTCGAAAACGAACTTTCGGTAATAGGAACACACGAGTTAAGAAGGGTAAGGTTGGCTTTGTATTTCAGTCCAAAATTGATAATAATTTGTCGCACTCGAAAACGAACTTTTGGTAATAAGAACACATGAGCTAAGAAGGGTTAGTTTGGCTTTGTACTTCAGTCCAAAATTAATAATTTTTAATACTCGAAAATGTACTGTTTGTAATAGGAACACATGAGTTAAGAAGGGTAAGTTTGGCTCTGTATTTCAGTCCAAAATTAATAATTGTTCATCCTCGAAAATGTACTGCTTGTAACAGGGACACATGAGTTAAGAAGGGTAAGTTTGGCTTTGTTTTTCAGTCCAAAATTAATAATTTGTCGCACTCGAAAACGAACTTTCGGTAATAGGAACACATGAGTTAAGAAGGGTAAGTTTGGCTTTGTATTTCAGTCCAAAATTAATAATTTGTCGCACTCGAAAACGAACTTTTGGTAATAGGAACACATGAGTTAAGAAGGGTAACTTTGGCTTTGTATTTCAGTCCAAAATTAATAATTTGTCGCACTCGAAAACGAACTTCGGTAATAGGAACACATGAGTTAAGAAGGGTAAGTTTGGCTTTGTATTTCAGTCCAAAATTAATAATTTGTCGCACTCGAAAACGAACTTTTGGTAATAGGAACACATGAGTTAAGAAGTGTAAATTGGGCTTTGTATTTCAGCCTAAAATTAATAATGTTTCGCACTCGAAAACTAAATGTTTGTAACAGGGACACATGAGTTAAGAAGGGTAAGTTTGGCTTTGTTTTTCAGCCTAAAATTGATAATTTGTAGCACTCGAAAACCAACTTCTGGTAATAGGGACACATGAGTTAAGAAGGGTAAGTTTAGCTTCGTATTTCAGTCCAAAATTAATAATTTGTCGCACTCGAAAACGAACTATCGGTAATAGGAACACATGAGTTAAGAAGTGTAAATTGGGCTTTGTATTTCAGCCTAAAATTAATAATGTTTCGCACTCGAAAACAGGGCCACAAATTGAGCCCTGTGGACATCCCCTGGACACTCCCACTGTTACCTCATTCCCCTGACCAACATAGCAGGCCTCTCTTTCACAAAAGTATTGCCTCCACACACAATACTCCCTGCAATTCATTCGGCTGAGGATTTCCCCCACTTTCACCCGCAGCAGATTATCAAACGAACTCCCTGAGCTCGCTCTGCATCCTCCTCACCTTCTCTAACACCGTCTCTCCATCGCTCACACTGTTGTCCCTCTCTACGCTCGGCCTTGCGCCGATTTCCACAGTCATAGCTCCCTCACTTCCGCTTCTACTTCCACACCTACTACCGTACCCTCCTCTAACTGCGCTTTCGACCTCTGCGCTACTATTTTTTCTGGTTTTTCTGGTTAATCTCACCTCATCGTTTTTTGGTGCTTTTGACGGCACCGGGTTTTTTTGAGAATTTAGCATGATGTATACCCACGAGACGGGTCGATCTATCCTTCGCCCCTAGGGTGACGCTCATTCCTAGGGGTAAGACTAATACAACTGGGTGCGCCAAGTGCCCAGAGGTCGTTCACTAGCGGCCAGTTGCCCACTGGCCCAACTTTCGTTAATCCCGTCACCATGTAACGCAGCTTGAGATTAGGGGTTTTTTTATAGAGGTTATTCCAGTCCTCCCGGCCCAGGCAATGAAGCCAAGACCCCCGTTACCCCTACGCCCGCGTACCTCCTCGTCGGGCGAACACCCTCCGGGGAGGGTCGTTGTCAAGCATAGTGGTTCTACGGTATGTGCCAGCCACCCCACTGTACCTTAGTGTTGTGACAGCTTCAGTTACCCCGTGGGTTCGCCATACCCAGCTCCTTTCTATGCGAGAGAGAAATCAGGGTGGCCCGTTTCGGCCGAACAGCCGTTACTCGGATCCGTGGGGTCGTCACTCCCCAAGCCCTTTATATGTGGGTCGGAAATCGTGCCTAGGCGCCAACCCCATCTCACACGTAGGACCCCGTGCGGGGGCCCGTGGGAATCTCGTTAATCCATTCATGCGCGTCACTAATTAGATGACGAGGTATTTGGCTAGTATATGATTTATTAAGTGTGCCGTGCCATACAAAGTATTATATAACATATAAAAAAAAAAAAACAAAGTGGTAAAAATAAAAATACAAACACCCAAATGATGCCAACAGGGCAAAGACATATATCCTATCTAAGCTTAACCGGCATACAGCAGGGCATTGGGCCAACGATCAGTACACAAGCACATAATCCTGGTGTTGACTATCGTTTTAGTCAACCCATATGTGATAAACAAATTCAATACAAAATATAGCAATAGTACAAACTAAAAGCCTACATTACCCTTAGGGCAACCTCGCGAATAACCCGAAGGCATAAAATTCACGCATTCTGAGGATTCACCAGACAAATCATGAATGGTCCAATCTCGCGGGATTAAAACCCCAACTACAATAACATTCCAAAGCCTTGGGAATACAATACATTCCTTAGGGCACCAATTGTATACACAACCAAACCCACTGTACTAGTACAAAGCTTACACATGCGATATATAGAGTTACACACTTACTTTTACTGACACTTCGAGTGCGACCACAGACACGAAGGCAGCTTCCTTGACAGGAGGCTATAATGAGGCACGCTTGAGAACCAAATGCTGCATCCTAACATAACATAGACAGGAAAAATGCACACATTGTCTAGTACTAATTTACAACAAGATGATATATAAAAAAGAGACAAAAAGGCAACAATACTGCCGGATAAGACAATTGCGGACCGCACGCTACACACACAGACGGGAACTAGGCCGCACAGAACCAGACGTCAGCTAGCAGCGCACGCAGCTACCTGTTTCGGAGCACTGCCCTCATGAATTCCGCGTGGACGTAACACCCCACTTGATCGTGTCACTCACAATGGTTAATACCTCACGTTTGGAAAGCCCCACTAAACTCACCAGGCCGACACTCTCCCACGGAAGAACCCTCCTGGCGCCCATCACAAATGGAACCACCTCCACGACGTTGCCGGGGAACTTGTTGCCGATGGCCTCGAGGAATGCTGGCGTGGAGTAATATCCTCTTTTCGCCTCGACAGCGGCACTGAGGCTATTGGGCCCCTCCCACTGTCATGACGCCTAGTCCTAATTGGAAGGGTGTTTGGGCAACCTTGAAGCACGTACGATAGCGATTCTACCCTAGGGCATCTGTTGCGTTACCTAATACTATAACGGCAGACTTCGACGGATTAATAGTCAGAGAATGGAGCTCTGCTAAATTGACGAGATTGTTTATTTCACTATTTATAGTAATACAGGCTGCGGTAGTATCGGATGGTTTAAAGGACATATAAACCTGTGTGTCGTCCGCGTATTGCTGAAAGAGACAATGCTTAAGAGAACTACTATACAAACTATTAGAATACAACGTAAACAATAAAGGACCCAAAATTGAGCCCTGTGGAATACCAAACTTAACAAGGCGCAAATCAGATCGTTTGCCACCCAGTGTAACACACTGCTGCCTATCAGTTAGGAAGCTTTTAACTAAGTTCAGGGCACTATCAGTAAATCCATAATGACGCAAAATAGCGTATAAAATTTTATGGTTTATCGTATCAAAAGCCTTGGAAAAGTCAAGCAATATCAATATGCTAAGATTACCGGCATCGCTTGCTCTGAGAATATCATCTGTTATATTTAACAGTGCAGAACAACAACTAAAATTACGACGAAAGCCAGATTGGTAATCCGATAGTAACGAAGTTTTTTCCAAATATTCTCTTATTTGAGAATCTATTATCTTTTCCAAGACTTTTGACAGCACTGGTAACAAACTAATAGGCCTTAAATCTTTCATTTCTTTTGGATTATGAATCTTAACAATTGGGACTACATTAGCTATTTTC
Organism: Melanotus villosus; assembly: GCA_963082815.1. Classification (NCBI taxonomy): domain Eukaryota; kingdom Metazoa; phylum Arthropoda; class Insecta; order Coleoptera; family Elateridae; genus Melanotus; species Melanotus villosus. The sequence continues at coordinate 54,037 of CAUJBP010000045.1, forward strand.
CAAGCTTCTGGAAAAGTACTTTCAAGTAAACAGCAATTAACGATGTGCGTTACAAAGTGTATTAAAAATGGACAGCAAAGTTGAATCATTATAATATTTAGGTTTTCATCACCAGCAGCCTTTGTTTTAATTGAGTTAATTATTTTAGCAATATCTTCAACAGAGACAGTGACAAAAGTGAAAAATGATGTTAAATTTGGTTTAATTTTCTCATACATCTGCAATACTCGTCTATGAGGCTCATCTATGCCACGCACAGAGTTAAAATATGTATTAATTTCATTTACATTGCTTAAATGTGTAGGTATATTAAAGTTTCTAGCTTTGGTATATATACTGCAACGTTCTAGTTTTTTCATAGAGATTGGGGAGTACCTTGTGTTAACGTATGAGTTAAATATGCCCTTTTCTCGTTTCGAATTGCGAGCGTTGTCAGTTTTCTGAGAAATTTGTAATAATTCCCTTGTTCCAATTTTCGATATTTTTTAAATCGTTTATACGCGGCATTTCTGAAATTCATCATTAGTCTTACAGTATCTGTTATCCAAGGAGATTTCGGTTTTCTGAAAATAGAAGTTTTAAAAGGGGCAAAAACGTTAAATAGAGCAATCAAATTTTCATTTAAAAAGTTGATTTTTTTGCAATGCCATTTAAATAATAAATTTGCCGCCAATCAATTCTATAAAGAGAGTTTTGAAATTCATCATTATTGAAATTTGAAAAGTCTCTAAAAGTGTACGTTTTAGGTTGTGATTTAGGCATTTCAATTAATAAGTTACAGTAAATAAGTTCATCATCTGAAAAGGAGCTCAAGTGTTTAGTACCCGATCCGATACTAATATCTGCGTTATTAAGTAGAATATGATCAAGCAGTGTTTGGGTCTTAGAAGTAATTCGTGTAGGTTCTTCTATAACTGACTAAATCCAAAACTCTCGATCATAGAGATATACTGATCAGACTCTGTACTATCAGGTTGTAGTAAGTCAATATTAAAGTCACCTATATTTTGCAAAAGCCTAACCCTACAGATTCTTCGAGAAAATTATTCTGGGGGGCGATACTCCCCCAAATGCCTCAACAGTTATAAAACGAAGTGAAGTACCAACTTTCGATAACGTAGATTTTCTCCAATAGCACTGCACTTCTGTTGGAGCAGCTTCTTCACTTCGTCTATGAAGCCACATCAAAAAGGCCACTGCATGTTTATAACCACCTAAAAAGCATAATTGTATTTTATTTGACATGCGAAACTGAAGCTACTTGAAGTAAACATGTAGTTAATAAATATTAGGTACCTGCTGAAACAGCACACTCTAAGCACTCAATTTTGGTTACTTCTTCGTTTTTCTCATTGACTTCTAAAAGAATGTTATAGTTTTTCGATTTTACTCGATGTTCCGGGCATATTTTGCACTTTACAATGCATATATCATGCTCTCTTTTCAGTTGTACATAACCCACAGCCAGTGTTGGGTAAGATACTTCCTGTTTGTATCTAGATACAGATAAATATCAAAAACTGTATCTAGTTACAGATACAAGGTAGATTTTAAAAATCAATCTAGATACAGGTACATAATCTGAAAATCAATATAGATGCTTTTCAGATACATTGTTAGCTCCTACTTAAAAGTGTGTGTTATTTGTTATGGATGAAAAATTGGCTAAAACGGCGTGAACAGCAGACAACTGTGCTCCATATGCTGAATAACGAACTTCTTTTAGAAGATCCAGCATCTTATACAAATTTTTTACGTCTAAATAGTGCTTCTTTTGAATTACTGTTAACTGCCGTTGAAAGCAGTATTATAAAACAAGATACAGTATCGCAGCTAGAAGCAGGTAAAGCTGTTTTATTTATTAATCTGTTTTAGTTAATGATAGTTTTATACTTTTTTCATTGTAGATTGGAAGTAGTGCTTCGGTTTCTAGCTACAGGTGAGAGTTTCTGATCATTAATGTATGCAACACGCATAGATGAAACCACTATATCGGGATTTGTACCAGAAGTATGTACAACAATTTATACCGTTCTGAAGAATATCTATTTAAAAGTAACTTGAATAATATAGGGTGCAATGGGGTATTTAACTTAAACAATTATTGTTATAGCTACCAAACACCGAAGAAGAATGGAAAAGGGCTACCAAACAATTTTATGATTTGTGGGATTAGCAACGGTCAAATGTGCTGATGTGCTAGCCGAGCTGGGGCCAGCAATGTGGGTTAATATTTCATGGTCCATTATCGTGTCTGGAACCACTAACTGCAAGGAGTTATCCTCCTGAATTTCGTAGGTTTGCTCCTCTTCATTTAACGGTTTTAAAAAGTCAAAATGATTAATTAAACTGCATATTCTACAAAAAAGCACGTTATACATACCACTTCCTCATCCTCCTGACTTCCAATGGTCATGCTGTCATATTCACCCACGATGCTTGAGCTACAGTTATTATCTATGGCTGCTCTAGGCCGTGTGTGTCGCACCACAAAATTCATTTGGTCGAAGTAGCACAATGTGGGATGATTTATCTAAACAAGTACATATAACAATTATCCTTTATTTTTTAGTTGTTTGCACAATATACTTACATACATCATTTCCCCTGTACCACTTTTCAGGGATTGTTCGAACTTCCGGTATTCAGTTAAAAAATTGGTTTTTACACCTTGAAATTTATTTTTTATGTCGTTTATGTTGACATTTGGCTTTAAAGCCTCTACATTTTTTTGAATGCATTCAAGGGCTCTGATCCGAGCATGTTTGTTTTTATAGTCCTTAGACTTCACGGCGTATAGGCATGGCCAATTTTTGTACTCTTCAATTAATAATTGAACCTGTTCCCGTGACCACGACATTAAAAGAATTGTAGCACGCAAACAGGCCACTCACAAACCACAAAAATTCATAAATATCAATTTAACAACGATAACAATATAACAAATAACAACGATAACAAATAACAACGATAACAATATAACAATGATAACAATATAACAACGATAACAAATTAACGACAGTAATTTAAATGGCAAGGTAAAACACGTGCTTTCACAAACTGAGCAACTAGCCAAATAGGTTATGTTTCCTTGTTTGTGGTAAACATTCAGTTATAAAACTAGAGTCCCTAAATTTAGAACTTGCCAATGCGCCGTTTTACCCGCACTTTTATGTTTACGGCCATATTATTTAGGAAGTATTTCTAAATAATTTACGCGTAAATTTACGAGCAAATATCTCACACAAAATTGTGTATGCAACGTGAAAAATTAAAAAAAAAAATTTAGTATGGTGTCATACTAGCTTTAGAATGCGTTTATTGTAAAGTACATATACAGCGTGTCCCAGATCGAGTGGGATTGCATGGGTAACTTTCTTATTATTGAAGATGGAGATTTGGTTAAATTGGCAATGTTTTGCAGTTTTATATGCTGATTTAAAATCTGTTTGAAAAAGTTCAAAATGTCGATCCCGTCAGAAGTTATTTAGAGAAAACTAAAAACTGTCATTTTCTTGTATGTCAAATATCTTCGTAAGTATAAGAGATATGAAAAAAAGTTTCATATGAAAGTCACTGTTTTCGATAAAACCAATTTAAAATTGATGTCGAGCAAAAATTCAAGACGGCTGTTTTTGAGGTACTCGTATCAACTCCCTTAAGTTAAATGGACGCCATATTGGATTTTTGGGTTACTGAATAGAATTTTGTATTCTATTTTCAACGATGTAAGATAACGTATGATTGAATAAAAAAATACCAGTAAAATTAATTGTTTTTACATTTTAATCAAGTAGGCTTACATGGCTCCAAACAAAATTAGGTGAAATTTATTTTAGAAAACATTTGTATGTAATTCCTATAATACTTAGTAACATGTTAATTCAGTACTAAGTACCTACTAAATACTTGAACCACAAAAAAAACATCGTGACATTACTTTTTAAATGTATAATCAAGTAGGTAAGTAGCTGTGATGAAAAACAATAACAAAGTTTATCACAATCTGTCAAAAAGCAGGTACTTAAGCTAATTTTGTTTGGATCCATGTAAGCCTACTTGATTAAAATGTAAAAACAATTAATTTTACTGGTATTTTTTATTCAATAATAAGTTATCTTACATCGTTGAAAAGAGAATAAAAAATTCTATTCAGTAACCAAAAAATCCAATATGGCGTCCATTTAACTTAAGGAAGTTGATACGAGTACCTCAAAAGCAGCCATCTTAAATTTTTGTTCAACATCAGTTTTAAATTGGCTTTATCGAAAACAGTGACTTTCGTATGAAACTTTGTTTCGTATCTCTTATACTTATGAAAATATTTGACATACAAGAAAATGACAGTTTTTAGTTTTTTTTAAATAACTTCTGGCGGGTTCGACATTTTGAACTTTTTCAAACAGATTTTAAATGAGCATATAAAACTGCAAGACATTGCCAATTTAACCAAATCACCATCTTCAATAATAAGAAAGTTACCCATGCAATCCCACTCGATCTGGGACACCCTGTATATTAAATTCTTGCAGTATATTGTTTGCAACAAAAAAAAATGTGAATAACGTTTGGTTTGAATCCACACTAAATATTTTGCTGACGCAACAAATTTTGACGGTAGATGGCGCCACCGTATTTCGCTCACTGACATGTTTTTACGTGGTGGTTTTAAAGGTTTTTTTCTGAAGTTGGTTTATGTACTCTGGTTTCCCTTCAGTGCGAATAAATCTTTCGCCTTTTACTAAAGATTTCCGTGGAGGGGAGCAACTCAAATGAGTTTGTAATTCAATTTTTTTGGTTGCCCGGCGCAAGCTGGGCCATAAATTTTACAACAAAGCGTAGTAATAAACGATTAGTGTTGAGCCAGAACCAGCTGCACACAACGCTTTACAATATTAGTGAGACACCTTTATGTAATTTGTAAACAACATAAATTAAGATTAAATTAAAGGCGACTTACTAATATATTTCCAAACGTAATAAGCTTAGTTCATGATTACTTTATATACCTATATTTACTCTACGTAGGTACTACTTAGCTCTATGTTTCTTATATTTATTAAAAGCGACAGCTTTTAGAGGGTCTTGATAAGTCTCTCGTAAATCTTTGCCTTTCAATATGCTATTGATAACTTTGAAATAATTATGTAATCATATATTAACAGTAACTGTTACAAATTTATTGCTTCTATCCTGATGTTCAGCACAAAACATACTTAGCAGTAATATGTGCACCACAATGTTCATGGACTAATTTAGACAACTTCTGTCTGATGTGGTAGGATGTTATTACTTGTGGCAACTGTTGTTTTTTAAGTTCAATAACTTGAGAAAAAACAAATAAAAAATTGCTAGAAGAATGAATTAATGAACAATGAGTGTATATCCCGTTCTCGTATTAATACGTTTTCTGGCAATTCTTCATTCGCATGAAGTTTATTTTTACAAGTAGATCCTGGGCCTTTTAGAAGTTGTTTAGCAACATATCCAGTGGTGTACGAAGAAGTAGAAGTGTGTACGAAGAAGTAGAAGGAGCAGATTTGCTTTGTATTGTATCTGGATTTAAAATTTTTAAAACATCTTCGGGAACATCCCGTTCTTCAACTCTTTCTTTAATAAATGATGTTAACGTAGGTATCTGAAACACCTATACTTTCATCCTCTTTACAATTTGAATCTGCAGAATGTGGTGACAAATTTATTAACTAAAAGAGATTTGTTAGAATTAATGAAAGAAGAACAAGTTGGGTTAACATTTCCGACGCCTTGGCTGCGAATGCAGGAGAAAAAATTTTCAATTGGGTCTTGGTTCAAAACCCTTGGGGAAAGATGTCCAAAGTTGATTTTATTTAAAGAGTTCCACAAATACAATAAACTTTGTAAAGAGAAAACCCAATTTTTTAAAGAAGGAGGTATTAGTTTCTTGAAAAAAGTAGAGGGTGTAAAATACATATAATTTAATATAGGTAAACAAGAATTCCAAAATGCAACATGCTCAGATTTTGACATCACGATACTTTTTAGTCGTTTATCATCAGGAGTATGAAGTGTGGTGCCATTGACACTTGACACTGTAAAATAAATTATCAAAGAACAAGAGGAGATCCACTGTATCAACTGATTGTTGATCTAGGTAAAACAGAGGTAGGGTTCAATTCACGGCTGGTTCTGGCACAAACACTCATGGCTGTTCCTACAGTATGACCAAATACCTGTGTACAATTTTTAACACGCATTTTGTAAATTTTATTAGGAATTACGTGTTCGTCAGTTAACTTGTAAAATTGACTATAGGTCTGGCCATGACTATTGTCGATTTCATATAATCGTAATATATGTGACCATGATGCTACTTTTTGTCTATTATCCTTAATGAAATGTAAATCGTGTGTAAGCATATTATTTCTGATTCCCATCATTAAATGAGGAAAATCGTATAAATGAATAAGTTCTTGGTTGTGAATTAGATAACCTTGATACATATTTTCTATATTATTTATAATACAAAATCTTTATGTTTCCTGTAAAAGTGAATTAATAGCGGCCTTGGTTTGTTGCACCTTGATCACATATAGCCTTCTACAACATCCAACTTTTGATTATATTGCAGTCCTGGCTGTAAAGAAATTTTATCAAATATGGGACTACAGTATCTGTCAAGAGGATTCATTCGGTTCACACTTTACACTAAGTTTTAAATTTTAAATGGTCAAATATGTGTTTATTTATTCCGCAGCCAAATGGAATTTGGTTTAGTAATCCCGTTAAAAGTTTTCGTGGCGGCAAACTGAACAATTTGGATAGAAATCGGTATGCTTTACCACTTCGCTTAAGTAGATAAGCTATGAGAGAACCAGCGCAAAATCCCATGTTATTTCTTATGGAGGTTCATTTTACAATTCAAGGTCATTGTATGATGGGTTGCATACACAATCTAGTGACTTTAGTGTTGCAAGGTTGGGTATACAGTTGGCTGGCGTGTAAATCTGGTAACTTTTATTCGGCCCCGCCCGCCGGCCGCATGCGCGCGGCGGGTTTGTTTACGGCGGGTAGGTTAGAAATCCCTCCAGACAGCAGGTAATTTAGGGTTAGAAATTTGTTTACAGCATGTAAGCTTCGCCCCTCGGCCCCTTAAGGCTTAACCCCAACCTGTGAGCCCCCTTCTAAGAGGTTAAGTCTTTGTTCGTTTAAATGCTTGTAGGTTAGAAAGTAAATAATTTAAGGTTAGCATGCAGGTAGTTTGAGCTTCGCCCCTTGGCCCCCTTCTGAGAGGTTAAGTCTTTGTTTGTTTAAATCAACAGCATGCTTGTAGGTTAGAAATTAAGTAATTTAGGTTTAGCATGCTGGTAGTTGGGGCTTCGCCCCTCGGCCCCCTTCTAAGAGGTTAAGTCTTTGTTCGTTTAAATATTCTATTTGTTTGCATTTTCTTATCACGCCTACTTGCGGTTTGTTCGCATTTTCTTATCACATCTTTATAAATATACATACATACCTTATTATACAGATTACGACAATTTTAAAAACGTTGTTTAGTTAATCATATAATAGATGGCGTATCTTGGTTTAAATTATTAATTATTTATCTTTAAACCTTATCACGCCGGCTACTAGATTTCTGTTTATAAATATAATATTTAGCTATAGATGGTGTATGCAGCACTAAATTATTAATTTTTTCAATACACCCCCATCCTAAGCTAAATATAAAACTTTATCATACCACAAAGATTAAATCCTAAGAATTCAAGTAATAATTGATAGTCTTTTAACTTTTTTGCTTCACCTAAAATATTTAAAAACGAAAAAAGGTAATTTAGTTTTAATAGAAAATTTTAAGAAAAATACTATGTTAAAACTTTAGGAAGTAACGAAAACCGAAGGAAGTAGATAACAATTTTATCTAGGTTAAAACTTGAGGATGTCACAACATAAAAGAATGATGTAACGGTTTTAGAAATTTAGTTTGGAAGCAAGTTTTTTCTTGTCTTTTTTATTATAATAGAAGCTAATATCGTTTACAGGGAAAAACTAAACCACAATTTCCTGTAGGATGATTTCGTAAAATTTACTTGATAACATCAAAAACCGTTGTTAAATCATTCTTAATACCTTTATAAACCTAGTTCAAAGGATTAATAAATCAGTTAACGATTGTTTTTAACGATGGATACTATTACAGCTTCAGTTGAACAAATTAAATCGGTACTTTTACGTACTGCGAATCTAGAGAAGAAAGATATAGTTTCGGGTATTAAAAAATGCAACGAAACATTACGGAGTGTAGTTAATTTACTAAATAACGCAAAAAGTGTTGGTGAAAAACAAAAACTCACAACTGTGTTAGGACAGGTTAAAAGCTTTAAACGGATGTACCACGCCTTAAAAATAACTGGCGAAGGCTACAACCCCAGAAAACAAACAGCATCGAACTTTGTAAAATGGGAAGACATCGAATCAGCGTTTCGTGGGCGTATAAGAACAAGTATTTTAACAAATTTGAAGCATTCAGATCCAAAACTATTCTTCGATGACGCTGGGTTTATTTTCAATAGAAGAATTGCTAAGGAACTTAAAAAGGAGGAAGCTATTAAAGTAAACACAGTTTTCTGTGGGGAATTTGTTATACAAAAAGCTGATCAAGAAATCTACGAATTGAAATATTTCAACACCAAAAATTTCCCAATTTACCGAGACACCAATTTACGCGAATGGTTTACAGCTAACGTTCAACGAGTTATTTTAACAGATCTTGAAGAGTTTCAAGAGAAAGATAGCGGCTGGGCTTTATCGGCAATTGTAAATCTGCAAGTGAACATTAACAAATTTACACCACAGCTTGGGTCATCTTATATTAAACTACCTACCCAAATAGAAAAGAAAAACGCATGCATCAACGTTCAGAATAATGACGATAAATGTTTTGCGTGGGCGGTAGTTTCAGCTTTGTATCCAACTAAAAAGGACCCACAACGAACAACCAAGTACCCTGACCCGCAAGCAACTTTAAATCTAACTGGTATACAATTTCCTATGACCATCAAACAAATACCTAGATTTGAAAAACAAAATAACGTTTCGATAAATGTTTACATCCTGAAGAAATCCAAGAAAAGTTTTACAACCCTACCCACATATCTAACTAAAGAAAAACAAGACAAACACATCAATTTATTGCTTATTCAAGATGAATATGATGACGAAGATGGTGACGAAGAAGATGATAATGAGACGCTTCCTAGATACCATTATGTATGGATTAAGAATTTATCTCGGCTGATTTCTTCACAGTTAAGTAAACACCATGGACAAATATTTTTTTGTGATAGATGCTTACATTATTTCTACACGGAAGCCGGCCGCGATAAGCATTATGATGACTGTGTAAAAATGAACAGCTGTAAAATTAGGTTACCTACCGAAGAAAATAAGTTTATTAAATTCAAAAACTATAAAGACAAAGTGAAAGCCCCGTTCGTTATATATGCAGATTTAGAGTGTGTGTTAGTGCCGTGTAAAGACAAAAACAAATATCAAAAACATCAACCTTGTAGTATAGCATATTACGTCAAGTGTTCGTATGATGACTCGCTATCTTTTTATAAAAGTTATCGCGGTCAAGACTGCACGGAATGGTTTACCCGCGAATTACTTAATTTCGGTGAAGATTTAGAAACTGTTTTTCTGTGTCCTCTACCAATGGAAAAATTAACTCCCGAAGAACAATTTAATTATGATAACGCTGTAATGTGTCACATTTGTGAAAAACCTTTAGGTGATAAAAAGGTTATGGATCACAATCATTTAGATGGCCACTTCCGGGGTGCATCCCATGAAGAATGCAACTTAAATTTTCAAGACACTCACGTTGTCCCCGTTATTTTTCATTCATTAAGCTCATACGATAGCCATTTCCTGATCAAGAATTTATCCCAGGAAATACAAGGTCGTATAGATATTTTACCAGTAAACAAAGAAAAATACATCTCTTTCACAAAACACTTAGATGATAACATAATAAAATTCCGTTTCATAGATTCATTCAGATTTATGGCTTCCAGCTTATGTAATTTAGCTTCATATTTAACCGAATATCCTATTCTATCAACAGAATTTCCTGATCTAAACAATGAACAACTAAAACTAATATCGCGCAAAGGCGTTTACCCTTATGATTATTTCGATTGTGTACAAAAATTTGAAGAAACTCAACTTCCAGAAAAATCTAAATTTTACAACCAACTTACCGATAGCAATATTTCCGATGAAGAGTATAAACATGCTCAAAACGTTTGGAACGAATTTAAAATTAATAATTTAGGCGAATATTCAGACCTTTATTTGAAAACAGATGTTTTGTTGTTGGCTGATGTATTTGAATGTTTTAGAGATAGTTGTCATAAAACTTACGGTTTAGATCCAGGTTTATATTATACACTCCCCGGTTACACGTGGTCTTGCATGCTCAAACATACTGATATCAGCTTAGAATTATTGACAGACGTAGACATGATAATGTTCATTGAGCGAGGAATCAGAGGTGGACTTAGCCAATGTTCTTGTAGATACCTTAAAGCCAACAATAAATACATGTCTGATTATGACGCATCTAAACCAAACAAATTTATTATGTACTATGATATAAATAACCAATACGGGTGGGCCATGTCCCAATATCTACCGTATGGAGGATTTAACTGGGTAAATAACACAGAAAATTTTAACGTTATGAATATACCCGATGACGCTTCTACAGGATACATTTTAGAAGTAGATTTAGATTATCCTCATGAACTTCACGATTTACACGCTGATTTACCTTTATGTCCAGAACATATGTCAGCCCCAGGAGCAAAGGATAAAAAATTAATGGCTACATTATATGATAAGAAACGTTATGTCATTCACTATAGAAACCTGAAACAAGCTTTAAACCACGGATTAAAATTAAGTAAAATCCATCGCATCCTTCAATTTCAACAATCTGATTGGCTTAAATCATACATCGATCTCAACACTAAACTGCGAGCAGCTGCTAAAAACGACTTTGAAAAGAACTTATTCAAACTGTTAAACAACGCTGTATTCGGGAAGACGATGGAGAATATACGCAAACATTCCATCGTAAAATTAGTGAATAAATGGGGGAGTCGCTACGGTGCAGAGGCATTAATTGCAAAACCAGAATTCAAATCGTCAACTATATTTAACGAGAATTTAGTAGCAATTGAACTCAATAAAACTGAGTTATACTTTAATAAACCGATCTATGTTGGTATGGCTATATTAGACATCTCTAAAACAAAACTTTACGAGTTCCATTATGATTACATGAAGCCTCTTTTTGGAGAAAACTACAAAGCTGCCTACACAGATACCGATGCGATCTTGGGTGCAATAGAATGCGACGATATCTACGAATTTATACGTAGAGATTGTCATCAAAGGTTTGACACGAGCGATTACCCCGAAGACAACATTTACGGTATACCTCTGGTAAATAAGAAAGTGCTCGGCCTGATGAAAGATGAATTAAACGGAAAAATATTAGAAGAATTTGTTGGATTACGATCGAAAACGTATGCAAACAGAGTTGAAGGTAAAGACGCAATGAAAAAGGCTAAAGGGGTGAAGAAACATATTGTTAAGAATCGTATAACTTTTAACGATTACGTGGAGTGTTTAAATAATTTAGTGGAGAAAACTGTAGATCAGAAATTAATTAAGAGCGATAAACATCAAGTATTTAGCATTAATCAAACTAAAATAGGTTTAAGTCCTCACGACGATAAAAGATATTTAATCCCAGGTTCCTATAATACGTTACCTTGGGGACATTATTCTATTATGGATACAATGTAATAATTATTTAGTAAATAAAAACATATATATTTTGTTTTAGATTTTTATTTTATTTAACTACGAAAACATTTCAAACTATATCATTTTTATTAATCCACTGATCATGTGATTTATCAAAGCCTAGCCATCGAACGTACAGCTGATCACCACGTCTTTTGAGCACTTTTTCTACTAGGTATACATCAGAATGTTTAGCTTTCAGCAATTCGTATTCATAAAATCCACCAGCTACAGGACGGCCCTGCATATCTTCTAGTAAGTAGACAACGGGGTTTGTAACCTTAATTTGTGAAATCTTGAACAGCTCAGCAGTCCAGTTGGGTGTATATCCTCGAGAGAAAACGCTTTTAAATTTACTTATACGAACAGCATCACCGACCTTGAAACGATGTTTTCCGAAAATTTTCAAGTTATTATAAACAGACAATTTAGTCTTTGCAGATACGTCAGACGGTTTCACTCCTATTGTACTATGTTTGCTGTTGTTATATTCTTCAGTTACTTCAGGTAAAATATCAATCCATTTGTATTTACCGCGAAAACTAAAAGCTTTATATAGTTTATTTTTTAAAGTGCGAATAACTCGTTCTGCGATGGAAGCCTTCTTTACACTATATGTAGAATAGTGATTAATATTATGTTTAGACATTAACTGCTTAAAATCTCTATTGTAAAACTCTTTGCCGTTATCCGTTTGTAAATTCTGAGGTAAGCGGCCATGTTTAAAAATCTGCTTCATTGCTTTAGATACTTCAGGGCCAGTTTTTGATTTGATCTGTTGAGTCCACAAAAATTTCGAGTAACAATCTATTACTACTAAAATATATTTATGACCCTTATTGTCTCTAGAATAAGGAATAAATTCAGCTAAATCAGCCTGCCATAAATCATCGAAGCCTTTAATTATTACATGTCTCCTGGGAAAATTAAGTCTAGCGGGAGCATGTAGTTCACGCACAACTTGTATTTTCGACATGTTATTTGTTTAAGTTTGTGATACGTGTTTGTATGTCACCTATATCTTTGATATTGCTTACTATGTCTCCTTTTAAAGCTCTTATATTTTCAGCCAACGTTAAAACGTAACGATCTACGTACTTTTTTGTAACAGCGTCATTTTCATTGGTAGGTGGATGTATATTTGTCAAGCGGCTTTTTTTAGCATCGTAAGCACCGAGTTCTCTATTGTACGCTATACAGCTATTTAAAAGATATTGTTTAGTTTCCTGAGATGCTTCTTGTATCTCTTTAGGAAAATTATTTAATTTATCGTTAATAACTCTTAACGCTGATTCGTGTAAATTTTTACCTGTATCACAAATATACTTGGTGTCATTTATCACTTTATCTATATATGATTTGTTAACAGCATCATCTTTCTCTAGGGGCTGTGCAACATTTTGTAACCTTTGCATGTTACAGTTACATTTAGTTTTCGAATAATAATCTAAATTAAGAGCATCAGAATTATTCTTTGGATCAGCAACCGAAACGAGCCTTTTACCTCGAACATCGAAATTATTTTCGTTATTTAAAACGATAGCACTTTGTTTATTAACGGCGTCATTAGCATTTTTTGCGTCTTTAACGTTGGTTAATCTCTTCCCTTCAATATTAAAATCACCTTCGTTTGTTAACTTAAAACCTACACCAGGCGGACCAGAAATAACCTTCTCGCCTTGTCTGCGACGTCCGAACTTGTCAATGTTCATCATAATAATCGTTGTTTGTAGGAGTAGTTTAAGTATTTATAACATAGCTGAGAATTTCTCGCTCTTAGCAGGAGCTTCGATGTAACCAGCTTCATATAGTTCTTCAGCTATAGAGATTATTTCGTTATGGTGACCTGTACGACCTGCTTGCTTTTCAGCCCATTTTAACTGAAGATCTCTGATTAATTCGTGTACATTATCCCAGTATCTAAATTCTACAGGTTTACGAGTAACTTCTTTAAACAGACCGCGCCCTGTTTTTGAATTTAACAAAGGCTTTAATATTTGTTTGTATTTGGTAGATCTTGTCCCTTTAATTTGAGCTGAAGAAACGTTAGCACGTTTATGCGCGTTGGTTCTTAATATAATATCCCTATAATTGATTTCATCCAATCGTGTAATATCGGATTCATTCGGCTCATTCATAACCAGTAATTCATATAAACCTCGGGTTCCTCTGTATTCTTTACCTTTAATAACAGGATTTTTTCCTTTAAACCCAATTAAACTATCACCTATCTCCCACTGATCATTATCAATATTATAATGCACGCCGTAAGTAGTATCTATACGATTTTCAGTATCGCGAATCATTTTTTCGACATATTCTCTGGGTAGAGGGTCATACTGTTCCAGAAAAGAACTAGCTCCTGATTCATCTAACAGCGTAGACTGATGTGGTATATGCTCTTCTTCTTCTTCTTCCGGTTCCAGTTCTCCGATAATTTCTGTATCCAAGAACCTTGGTGTTTGAGGAATAGGTGTAGAAGTGGAAGGAGCTGCTGATGATATTTTACGTTGGGGTATTTTAGATACAGGTGTAAATGCCGGTGTTAGAGGTGTCTTTTTTACAACAAACGGTTTTGTAACAGCATGCTGTGGTTTTTCAACCTTTACAGCAATCTCTTTAAGGGGTTCTGTGATCGGTTTATATATGTTTTCAAACAATCTATCAACATCAGACTGGTCTCTCTTAAGAAGTTTGTATTTCTCTTTAATATCCTTTCGAAGCTTTATAATTTGTTGCTTCTGTTGTTTTTCTTTGGGATTCATGTCTAACCCGGGCAGGAACAGGTCAGAAACAGGTAGGAAACAGCTCAGAAACAGGTCGAACAGGTCAAACAGGTCAGGGAACAGGTCGAACAGGTCAGGGAACAGGTCAAACAGGTCAGAAACAGGTCAGGGAACAGGTCAAACAGGTCAGAAACAGGTAGGAAACAGCTCAGAAACAGGTCAAACAGGTCAGAAACAGGTAGGAAACAGGTAGGAAACAGCTCAGAAACAGGTCAAACAGGTCAGAAACAGGTAGGAAACAGCTCAGAAACAGGTCGAACAGGTCAGGGAACAGGTCAAACAGGTCAGAAACAGGTAGGAAACAGCTCAGAAACAGGTCAAACAGGTCAGGGAACAGGTCAAACAGGTCAGAAACAGCTCAGAAACAGGTAGGAAACAGCTCAGAAACAGGTCGAACAGGTCAGAAACAGGTAGGAAACAGCTCAGAAACAGAACGAACAGGTCATGAACAGGTCATTGAACAGGTCGAACAGGTCAGGGAACAGGTCAAACAGGTCAAAGAACTGGTCTGTTTTTCAAAAACAAACCTAAACGATTCAGGTTAAAAGTTAAACTGAAACTATACACCTAGGTTACATGTATATAAAGGAATCGAAGCATTTACGATATCTGCCTTTATCTTGATCACAATCTTTGTTTATCACTAAAAATCCGTACTGTTCGTTCCAGCATTTAGCACACATATCACGAAACTTGTTAAAAGTCATATCAGTTCCCACATGATCTTCATATACATGTTTTAAGTTCAATTCATCCTGTTTAAACAAAACTAACAAGTTCGCGTTATCCCGAATTAAATGTTTAGGTATACGAGTGTAAGTCTGACAAAGATAGAAACAATCTACAGCATTATGTCTTCCCATGCTAAAATACTCTCGCATAACATTCTGTTTATCACACGAGATGTCGTCGAAAATAAAAATAGAATTTGGTCTAGCTGTATTTGGGGGTGGTATATTTTCATGTTCGTTAAATGTATAATAACCCATCCCTTTAATCGGCTTCAATAGCGTTTCTAAAAATTTATATTTAGGTTGATGTAGTGATTTTGAGAAAACGTACACATTTTCAAACTTGAGTCCATTGGGTTCTTGCAGTAAGCTCATCATTACGTTCGTCTTGCCACAGTTCGAAGGTCCTGAGATAATACAACGACATGTTTGCGGTAAAAGTACACCATGCTTTTTAACTGTGTTATCGTTGTTTTTAGTCATGTTATCAAAATTGTTTACTGTCAGAGTACTTTTCTGTTTGACAACCTTCATGTTACTAATACATAAATATCAGATAAGGACTTATTTATTATAAAAAAAAACACCATTTATATGTGTACATATTTTTATTTTATTTAGCTATTCGATACATTACAAACGACGAACTTCCCCACTAATAGGGTTATATTCTATGATAGTATCATGAATGATTAGACAGTAAGCTACAGCGCCCTTTGGAAAGTCTTTAAGAGCCTCCATTTCCAGTTTGATATCAACCGTAGATGATTTAAGCGTTTCCTTTTGATTAGAGCAGTCCAAGGCGAATACCGGATGGTCCTTGAAATCTTCGTAATCGAATAAAGGTTCGCTATTGTTTTTGTTATAGTACCTCTTCTGAAATTCACAAGCGTAGTGATAGGCGAGCTGATAATTGTTCTTGTTAAAATCAAGATTCCAGTTCTCATAGGGGTAACAGTCTGAGTTGAGATGTAACTTTAGGTTGGTAATATCCAAGTGATCAAAATCGGTTGCTTTAGCGTTATGTTTGTTCAGTTTATCCTTTTGAAAAGTGACTAAAACATATCGAGGTCTTTCTAGATGTGTAGCTGATTTTATTGACCATATATCAGACTTGGCTGATTTAAGAGCAGGTAATTCGTATAACTCCCATTCACGAAACGGTATAGTTATCCAAGTATTACGGTTTATGTTGTTATATAGGTTAACCTTTGCAGAATCGCTGGGTTCCAGATGCGGCACTTTCCACTGAATCGAAATTAGTTCGAACTTTATTTTATCTGTATCGCTAGTGAAACAATTTAAATCGTTTCTCGAACGAATCATGATCAATTCTTGACGTGCGTTAATTATGCAACGTTTATAATCTTCAGAAAAGCCCGAAATATGCTTTAGCGGAATCGATACATAAAACTTTTTTTGTTTATCATTAATTATTGTCACAACTTGCACAGTGTTGTTATCAGGATGCCATCCTGCTGCCGCTAAACCGCTGCTCTCGTTCTTGTTATATGATAATGTGCCTTTAATAGTTGAAACTAAACCTGGTGATCTAACAAGAAACACCTTCTGTCCATTTAATTCGTAGCGTATTTGATCAAAGAGAAACAACGGAAAATTGTTTGTTAATTCAAAGTTCTTTTCAACTTCTTCCATAGTAATTTTTCCCTCGATGTAAATGAAGCTCTCTGATATGTCAGTTATTAGCTCTTGATTTTGTATTAGAATTCTAACCTCATCTGAATAACCATAAGTGTTGGATCCATAAGGGTAATATGTATGAAGACTTTTATTTTCTATCGCCTCATCAAAGTGAGGTTTAGTGAAAACGTTTAACTTTTCGGCGGCCATTATGTGGTTTTAATCCTATAGAAATTAAAAATTGTCTTTCTGAGCTTGTTAACTCTTCAGATGTCTGAGAACTACTACTGATAGGTTGAACTGTTTCTCCTTTATAATTAAAGCTTAGCCCCATTATCTTTTAATTCCAAAATCACGCTAGCTTGTTCGTCACCAAAATCAATAAGCGCTCCTTTCTGATCAACAAGACGTAGCTCTAGAGTATGAATGATATCATCGTTTACTTCTAAATATATAGGACTCGTTGGAACGCTGCTCATACTAAAACCAGGCTCAACCGAAATACTGAAGCCATGTAAAACGCGTGCGGGCATGTTGTTACGATATGATCCTGTTATAATGTTGCATTCAATGTATACGTTTGTATGTTTAACTATCCGCACATCTAATTCGGACATGTGTGTAATGTCGGGTTTGTATTTGATTGGTTCAAAACCCAACATCCTTCCAATAGAGTCCTCTTTCGAAAAATCTATAGTATAAACACATTTAAGTTCACATTGTTGTGTGCTGTTATTAGCTTTTAATTCTATGCTACCTCTAGGTAACACATGTTTCCATAAATATTTCTCAATGTGTACAATTTCGTATGAACCGTGAGGAATATGTAAAGAGCGTTCTTCATTATGTTGATCTATGTAGTGGAATTTGTCGTTACCTTTGTGAATGTTTCTAATAGAGTTACAACCAAAAAATCCTCTCAAAGCAACCACGTATCTATTCTTAGGATTTAACCTTATCGGTTCGGTATACTTAGTTTCAAGTATATTTCCAACATCTTCAACTAATAGCAGCAACGACATGATTTTAAATGATGTATTTATATTTCTACATGTGTTTATACAGGGAAAATTTCTTTTTAGTATACATATACCCTATGTATACTTTTGTAATAAACGCAAATAGGCAACCCACTATACACTATAAACGTTAAAAAATTAGCATGCTGTGGCAAAAATCATCAAATTAAGTTAATGTCAAAAAATTAGTCTTTAACTGTTGCTGTTTTTATTTTCCTTTTTGTTTTGTATTGTTGATATTTTATGTTTTAGAATAATCGTCGAATTAAAATTATGTTGATATTCCACTAATTTTGATTTATTTTTTATTTACATACATGAAACATAACCTTTACGCACCACGTGACGGGACGTTTATAGTGCATAGTGGGTTGCCTATTTGCGTTTATTATAAAAGTATACGTAGGGGATATGTATACTAAAAAGAAAAATTCCCTGTATAGAAAATTAATACAGAGATGTCCACAAATTACCGTATTAAATTTCTGTTCTTGCTCGTAATTATAATAAATTTGACAGCGTTTAAAATAATCGATAAGCTCCAATGGTGGTGCTAGATTACCAAAACTATCATAATATTTAACTATGCTACCTCGTTTATTGTATGCCGTCCAATGACTTCCTGGTCCTTTCTTGCTGTCTAAATTTATGACGCCACATTCGTTTACCCAAGTTCTTTTAGGTAAATCGTCTCGCATAAAGACACCTCTAAAATAAGGTATGTTTTTACAATATTTTCTTATATCTACGTCTGTTAAAGCCCTGTTGGGCAACTTTCTCAGTTTTTTGGATTGTAAGGTTTCAAGTACATAGCTCCACCAAAGGGTTTAATATAGAGAGCACTTCCTGATTTAGTTCTTTTCAGATATAGTCCGCTTCCCTTTTTTCCTAAAGCTATCGATTCCATAGATTGATTGTGACGAGAGGTTTCTTCTAATTGCTTCTTAGCTGCTTTTGCGTCGTTAACAGCTTTTGCTATTCCCGATGCACCTCCAGCTAGCGCCCCAGCTGCAGATAATCCAGCAAATAGCGGTATCAAAAAAGGTAGAAAACCTCCTGATTTAGGTAAAGCTAAAATCCTCGGAATCGTTATATTCTTTTTACCTCCTACGCTCTTAATAGCTGTCTTAGCGGCCACGAGAGCTTTCTTAATTAAATTGCTAATATTACCAGCGCTGGAGTGCTTTATGTTTTGTATAATCTTTTTTAGAATTCCCCCTTTGAAGGGAACAGTTCTCTTTCTAGCTTTCAATCGTTTATTATTTTTACAACCCATTCCTAATTTTGTTTTTGCTTTCATTGTTGTAGTGACGAACCAAGCGGCTGATTTTTCTCCAAAGCTAGCGTCTTTAGATTTAACACGTTCCCAAGCTCTTTCTGCTAATATTTTATCAGCTCGATGTCTCGCTGTTAAATCCTTATTATCTCGATAAGCTATATCGTGTTGACGACAAGCTTCATCCAAGGGATTTATACCTTTATCTCCACGAGCAAGCCTTTCTTGAAGCCGAGTTCCAGGACCACAATAGGAATATTTCGGGATATGTAGTTCGAACGGTAACTTATTTATAACACTATTAACAACTCCTCCACCTTGGTTGTTGTTACTCTCACGATGAAGAATCATTTAAAGAGAAACTTCTAAGTTCGTTTGTATTTATACCTTTGTTAACCCAAAATAAAACGAATATTATCTTGCAACATATTTATTATTATTATTTTAAGATATTAAATAGAGATTTTATCCTATTATTAAAAACTTATTCTAAATATACCTATAATAATAATATATTATAAAGATAGCAAGAAAAAGCAGAAACAGTCCGCAAACCACAATAAAAGCAACAGTACACTTGTAGAATATTTCGTAAGAGTTCCAGTTCCACACTATTTTATACCATTCTGTTTCCATACTTGTTGTAACTTGTCCGTAAATATATCTTATCTTGAAATGAAGTATCGGCTTGTCTCTATGCGTTTCCAAATCAGCTACAAATACACAACTTTCATTAGGAAAATCCGAGTACATATGAACCCAATGGTCAGGAAACGTCGTTTTTGGTTGATCTATCCTAACACCAGAATTTGAAAAATCTACTAAGGCGTATGCTTCAGTAGCTCCAGGTGGACAGTTAACAATTAGAGTCTTATTATAAACTTGCGCTAATGTTAAAATAAAGAGAGTTGCGTTCATGGCGTTTTTTTATGTTGATAACTTTTTGAAATCCTTGAACATTTGTATTTTATCACTGTAATACTTAATGTCCTTCTTCAGTTTTTCTAGTTTTTCACAATATAAGTCCAATAACTTTTTTAAATTTCTTTTTTCACAAGAAAGACGCATGCTAGTGGAATCTTTGTTCTCGAGCCCAATTGATGTCTTCTATCACGTTTTCAGGATATAACTGAAGAATTTCTAGAGTGCTTTGAATGTTATAGCAATTAACGTTTAATCTGATGTTTAAAAATCTTTTTGCGTCTTCGATAAGTTCGTCTCGAGTTTCAAACCAGCTCTCTGCGGCTATTATGTTTACAAGCTTTTCATAAAATGTTAATAATCCTTGTGACTGAATTAAGGTTAAACGATAATTTATAACGTCTTTTAGTTTAAAAATATCGTTTAAATCGTTTTCGTTTAAGAATCCGCAGATCCACCGACCACACCCGAACAAGGCTCTAATTTTACTATTTTTCTCGCGCAGCAGATCAGCTCTTTTTTCTGGATCGAAAGTAATTGTATTAATGTTTTCAAACACGAAGGCTTCTAATTCTAAAAATACTTTCCATTCTTCTTGAGTAAATTCCACCACTAAATTGGGGTCGTGCTCCCACGCCGAGTCCGAACAATACAAACAACCTATTCTAACGGCAGGTTGTAGTTTCAAACAAGCGCTATATCCTACTTCTATATATCTTTTATGGTCTCTAACATCACTAGAGCACAAATACACGGTGTTGTTAATTAACTTTCTATGATCACATTTGAATACGTTTACACACTTTTCAACTGCTGATTGTTCGCTAAAGCTGATATCAGTTATTGTCTCTGTTTCTTTTTTTCTTTTAGGCTCTGGCCCCACATCAAAACCGTCATCTGTTTCACTAGTAAATAACGGATGTTTTCTGGATGTCTCTAACCAGTCTTCGATATGTGTAGACATCTCAGGAGAATACATGATGAACTATATTAGTTACATCATGTTTTTCACGTATTTATATATATTTTGAACCCCCTCTCCTCTTACAAGATGGTAGCCTCCTAGATATTAAACACTATTAAATTCAAGTTTTTCTGTTAGAAATCCCGTTTTCTCATTTATTTACTATGTGTAATTTAAAAAACACTTGTTTCGTTACGATCCTCTGGATCATAACCGTAGTTTTCAATATTTTCAAACGACATTAAATTCGTTAACAGCCTGTGTAATCTTTGTAAAATGTTATCATAGGGGCAATTCAAACTGAAAATATCTAGAGTCTTTTTACCTGCTTTTACTAGAACGTTGGAAAATTCGTTGTATTCGTAAAAATTGTTTTTATTAAAAAAATATATATAGCCGTTTGTATATCTAAATACAGATGTTAAAGCTGTAGGTATACCAGGAAATTCTGTTGTTATTGATCCATATCTAATACGTTGGAAATTGCATTCATTTAACTCTAAGAAATAAAGATCGTCGTAAAAAATTATGGTGCGTCCTGTATATGTGTTAATAGCACCGTTTATCTTTATCGTTTGACCTTGGCCTAGCGCTGTATTTAATTTTGGATATCCTGGCAACAGTTGCAACGGTGGATATGACATCATATAAATATTCTGTGTTGTAAAAAATACTATCTCTCCGCTCGGTCTCTGATAAACAGCATCGAACTTTGTAAAGTCTTTTGGTAAGAAGGTCAACCAATCGGTAATCAGTAATGGATCTCTATATGTTTTCTCACCCAAATTAATAATCCACACGTATTTCTTATAAAATATATAAAGTTTACGGTTGACTATTAAAAAAGTATCTATAATTTTCGATAAAGAACATAAATCAGGTTTATGAACTGTCGTTTGTTTTCTTGTTGAAATACTTTTAGTTGTTGTAGGTTGCGTTGGTTTTCTTGTATAAGCGGTTGCAGGGTTTTTAGCTGTTCCTGTAGGCTTTCCCCCAGTTGAGGGGTTTTTAGCTGCTACTGTTGGTTTTCTTGTTGTACTGGTTGTTGATGTTTTCGGTTTCTGTCCATATAAACTTTCTATAGCCCAAATATCATCTTGCGATAGATCGAATTTACTAAGATCATCCGAGTACTGATGGCTGTAATATGGATACATAACAGCTGATTGAACAGATGTATGATATACACCCAGTGTGTGACCTATTTCGTGTGTTAATACTGTCAACAGACTTGTTTTATCCTTTGGTATAATACCTGTTCCAGCATACCAATCAAATTCGTCAGATATATGTATTTCAAGAGATTTTTTTAGATAATCGGGTATAAAAGCGTGCCCTAATTCTCTAGGTTGAAAGTTAAAATAACACGCGGCTCCGTTTACAAACTTGTGTATTCTACTTCTCATAGAAATTATAATCATAGCATTAGTGTATACAAACTGAAATTTAAGATTTGCGTGACGTTCCCATATATCAAACGCTTTCTTAGCTAAATTAAATAGTTCGAGGTTCATTCCATGAAAAGTCCAAGTAATAACGCTAGCGTTCCATTTCCTATCATGCCTAATATAAAACTGATTATCTTGTACTCCGCATCTAGGCGTATCTATTAATTGCTGTGTTTCAGGGTTAACAGTTTCCTCTATAGGCAAATTATATTGCGCTTGAAATGCTTTCAAAGCGAATATATAATCGGAAGAGTTCAACGAGGATAAGGAAAGTTCGGATGATTCCAAGTATCCATACCTGCTTAAATATTCTATAACATTTTTATCTTCTGTACAGCTTGTACAGCCTGATGTTAAAATTATTATAATTAATATCAACCACATTTTGTGTGTATACACCGAAAGATGAACATAAAATGATGACTCTAACGCTAAGTAATAATATAAATAATTATTGTTAGCGTGTGTTATACAGCAAATATTTTGCGTGCTCATCTTCTTAACGATATAACAAACCACAAGTAGGCGTGATAAGAAAATAAACAATTTAAACCAAGATACGCCATCTATTATATGATTAACTAAACAACGTTTTTAAAATTGTCGTAATCTGTATAATAAGGTATGTATGTATATTTATAAAGATGTGATAAGAAAATGCGAACAAACCGCAAGTAGGCGTGATAAGAAAATGCAAACAAACATCATGGTAATATTTAAATATTTAAACGAACAAAGACTTAACCTCTTAGAAGGGGGCCGAGGGGCGAAGCCCCAACTACCAGCATGCTAAACCTAAATTACTTAATTTCTAACCTACAAGCATGCTGTTGATTTAAACAAACAAAGACTTAACCTCTCAGAAGGGGGCCAAGGGGCGAAGCTCAAACTACCTGCATGCTAACCTTAAATTATTTACTTTCTAACCTACAAGCATTTAAACGAACAAAGACTTAACCTCTTAGAAGGGGGCTCACAGGTTGGGGTTAAGCCTTAAGGGGCCGAGGGGCGAAGCTTACATGCTGTAAACAAATTTCTAACCCTAAATTACCTGCTGTCTGGAGGGATTTCTAACCTACCCGCCGTAAACAAACCCGCCGCGCGCATGCGGCCGGCGGGCGGGGCCGAATAAAAGTTACCAGATTTACACGCCAGCCAACTGTATACCCAACCTTGCAACACTAAAGTCACTAGATTGTGTATGCAACCCATCATACAATGACCTTGAATTGTAAAATGAACCTCCATAAGAAATAACATGGGATTTTGCGCTGGTTCTCTCATAGCTTATCTACTCGCTTATAAATAGATAAAGCAAATATTTTATCGTCTAATGTAAACCTTCTACCCTTAAGTTTATGTCGCTGGGCGCGTTGTTGTAACAAGAAAAAGTTAACAGTTGTTTGATTTACACTTCCTATATACTGCAGTGTTTTGTTATTTGATTGTAAAAAATTAAGCCGCGAACGTGTTGATAAATTCTCAATACAGACGCTCAACGGCTCAACTATAAATACAGGGTGTATCAGAAATAAGTAGGGGAAGGGGGGGAATGGGGGCCACCTAAGCAATTTTGTCATTTTTCGTTTTTTTTGTATTTTTTTGTTATGGCTTTAAGTCAAATAAAACTTCAAAATATATTAAACAAAGTTTTATGATTATCAGAAACTTAAAATAAAAAAAACAGGCCTTAATTACCCCTATTCAGGTGTATTAAGTAGCAACAAAAGTCACAAATATATATTTTTCCATCGTACTCTGAATATTGTCTGTGGGCCCAACGAAAGCAGATTGTACAACGTATCCATAGTTCTCTGCGTTTGCCAAACTCGCCGCATACAAGACAAATATTAGCATTTACAATCTTGTCATTATCGTCACTACACTCACTAAAAGAGTGTTCTTCATCTTTTTGTAAATTTTGTTTAATATATTTCATTTTGGGTTGAATCCTATTAGCGAAACTGATGTCGTTATCATCATCTTCACTAAATACCTTAGTACCTTTGTTAAGTTTCTGTTTCAACTTTTCTTCTTTTTTGGTTTGTTTCTCTTCCAATACTGACTTCATGGGTGTAGAAGTGAAAATTTCAGAATGCTGTTTTTTAAATTTGTTTGTGTTTCTCCTGTGTCGTTGGATGTTGGTAAAAAACTGTATTGTAGTATAAGAGAACTCTGAGAATTATTTATGGTACTTAATAAAGTATCATAATTTTCTTCGCAATTTGCATTAATACTGTGTTCAATAAAATTTAGTGAAAAAAGTTGCTTAAAAATTTGTACAAGATGTTGGGGAGTTGGATTACTGCTATTTCCACGTTTACTTCTAGCAGTAGCAAAAAAGTTCTCAAAGCAGTCCTGATTAAGCCGCCGGGTGCACAAATAAGAAAAACTATCTTTGCTTAAGCCCTGCCATAACAACATAAGTACCTTAATTGAAATGCACCAACCCTTGAAGCATCTGATTGTTTTGGTGTTATCTTTTCCTTTGGTGTCTTTTACTACAATATTTTGCAGTAAATCTAACATTTCTTGTAGAAATTGTGTTTGAAATTTAAGCACCATAAACGCTAAATTGTATTGTTTTGCATTATTTCTTCTGGAAGAATTAAATAAATCGAATAGTTTGTCAAATTTTTCTAAAAATGTTGCCGTTCCAACAGCTTCATTCGGAAGAGCCTTAAATGACACATATGTAGAAGTTCCAACAGCTACAGTTGTGCTCACAACTTGTGTTGCCAGCTTAACTCTCATTTTTTCGAACTGTGTAGGGTCAATGTCAAGTCCGCATATTTTTCTGTTATTGCTTGCACTTAATTCGCAACTTTCTTTTTCTGGGGTAGAGTTGCTTAACGATTGTGGAGTTTGAGTGGCTGCACTTGTCACAGAGGATGAAGATTCACTTAAACTAAAAATGCATATACAGAATTAAAAGTAGGATTTTTAAACTATTGTGGGTTTTACTTGTTTTTGTCATATTCTAAAGGTAAGTTGATGCCGTTTGATGGTGTATCAATTCTGGCTACATTTGTAATTTTCGACGAATGAGGTGTCATTAAAGGTCCAGAATGCTCAGATCTGGTAAAAAGATAAACAAAATCACTATTTGTGCAATAAATTGTGAAAAGCAGTGTCAATTTTACGAGCAAGTGCACTTATAACTACATCATTTTCAATATTTTACTGATTTTACCTTAAGTTATCTGCACTCAACTGCAGCTCAACCTTCGGTTTGTTTACAGTTACAATCGATAATATGTTAGCTACCTGAAGGACTGGTTTAGCATGAGGTTGCAGTCGGTTTTTTAAGTCATTTAAGAACATAGTGGATTCGAAATGTTTTCCACATACTCTTAAAGTATATAAATAGTCGACGCCTCTATTTAACAGTTCCTCCCTACTGCATAATTTTAACCATTCCTTGCATCTGTAAAGTATACAGCAATTCAACAATGTAGTAAGATAACATGCAAACATTTAATAAACTTACCTTTCAAAATCGTTCTTTGGAAAGCGAAAAAAACTAATTCGCCCATCATTTTTGGTGCTACAGGCTTTAACTGCAAAATAATAACCAGGTTTAGGCATTTTTAAAATTCAGCTAAATCAGTTGTTAAACAAGCAACAAATTAAAGGCTATGTCACCACGTTCACGGTTGACATTACTGGTAAACAAAAGGAATCTCTTGCACTCGCGTACTGTCGCTTCTTGTTAGTGTTTATTCTTTGGTTCGAGCTAATATTGAGAAATTTGAAGTAACCCTATACAGGGTAAAAGCAATCGACCGTAAAAAAAAGTATACCACGTTATTCGGAGTTGTTTCAAAAGTAATAGAAAAATGTTTTAAAAATTTGGTCGCTTCTCCTTGCTGAGAAATTGCCATCTGAATAAGTGTAACACTGGCAACCCTGCCAAGCCGCAGAAAAGTTAAATTCGCACCATAATGCCTTGATGCATTGTTTGAATAAAGGATAATTTTGTCAACAACGGGGCGGTTGCCTAGGATATAAAGTGCATAGTAGGGTGGAACGAAAACGACGAAAAAATATAATTTTTTTAAAATGTATGTGTCACAGTTACCAAAACGTGCCTTTTATAGTCATAAAACACCTTGCAAAATCTGAAGGCCGTATTTTGTCATCTTCGGGTTCCTCAAGGAGCCCAAAATTTTTACTCAAAGCAATATTTCTCATATTCTCATCATGTGAATTTCTATTGTGGGACTTACCTTATATTTATTCTTGTACTTATATTTTACCTGAAAGGCAAAATTAACACAAGTCAAACCAAAAATTTTATTCAAAAACTTAAATATCAACGCATGAAAAGTGTTACAAAAACAAAAATAACGTAAAGTTAGACCATTCAAAATCTATGTTTGTTTGAAATAGTCTGATTTTGTTTCAAACTTTGGCAAACAATTTCGGGATTTTATGCGGCCTTGAATAAATCCTTCACGGTTTTGGTGACCACAGACAGCCAGGGATGCCTCCGCAACAAGACGCACGCACCGTTCAACTGCTTGGGTGTTGCATGGAAAATCCGGGAAACTGGGAAAACTTGGATCTGAGGCTTCAATGAAGCTGATTTCCATATTTGTAGTCGTTTGCGGTTCAGTCACGGTTACTTTGTTCCAAAAAATTAATTCCGACTAATGTGTTGCTTCAAAATTTATGGCAGGTACAGTAAATTCACCTTCCCGTATTCTAATATCTCGAGCTTTGAGGATACGTCTAATTCCAAGCTCCCTGTATTTTTTGTCTTCATCCGTAAGCAAAGAAAGCAATACATTTTCTGGATGAGCAAAAAACCCATTGCGTTGAATGACTGGACGAATAATTTTTAATACAGTTTGTGGTAGAAATCTGCAAGATTCTACTAATCGAAATAAATGCCTTGCTCCTTCCACACATGAAGGTTTGAGTTTAACTCGGAACCAGAATGGGGCATACACCTTCATAATGTATTTCGTTAGAATACAGAGAGATTCTGAAGGATTTTCAGTGGCGATGTAAAGCCTTAAAATTCGATTGGCTGTGGTGAGCCATCGTGCGTGAGAATGTTTCCCTGGGTTTCTTAATGTTAGAGAAGCAGAGATGTTAACAGATTCAATCGACTGCACTATGTCAAACAGATATTTCTGATCTGTGCTGAGATCATATTTTATGCTGTTCTGTATGCTAGGAAGGTTACTTGTAATTTTCTCAAACTCTACAACGGGAAGAGTTTCGCAGTGTTCCAATTTTTTTCCAATGATACCTTTATGTCCACCTGCAGAGGGCGTCCTAAATCTTTTTCTAATAAATGAATCACTCCATTTTTTGATCCCGTATTAACCACGGTGCCGTCGCATCCAACCGCAGTTAAATCTTTGTTACGGTTTAAATTTACTTTAGGTACGTCATTAATTAAAATCCTAAAACTAGTAGGTCGGTTACAATATTTCGGTAACGATAGGAACGTGAAGGTTGTTAGAAAAAAGAAAACAATTTCGGTTGTAAAATATCAGATTGAGTGTGGCAGTATTTTGGTTCTTCTACAAGTCTTAATTGATAGTATTGACTACACTTGTGGTGGATTATTAGTCGAACCAAATATATACGGAGACGTTGCATTGACGATTTTCGATTTGGGTGGATTCACTGTCATGAACTTTCTCCATAATCACTGAAGGTGGATTAAAAAGTCAACTCATCACTCTAAAGAAAGGCCGAACATCTGGTATGTACCTCACTATTAATTGGAATCGTTAATAATCCCCGAATTTTGTCGTAGGCCTTCTTCCTCTTCTTCTTCTACTTCTTCTTTTTCTTTTCTGTTTCTTCGTTGATCTTTTTCGTGTGTCTGTATTGGAGTACAACACGTTCTTAGTGCTGTTTTGGTGCACCATTTTGGTATCCCGCTGCCGAAGACGCCTTCCTATTTCGAAGTCGGTGAGCCTCGACAGCGAAGCAATCAAGCAATAATTGAATCTTGCCCCTGGTTACTCGCTACTGGTACAATCTAGAAGATTTCATCAAAAGGAGCAGGTCAGATACCTTTACTCATCTATATTGCTAGACCTTGTGCAGTCTGGTCCATTAGTTAAGAGTGCTCCGTGTTAAATATTGGAACCTGAACTGAGAAGACTCTTTCATTCAGCGGTATTTCATTTCCATTTTGGTTGTACTTAAAAAGTAATCTGGCACTGAACAGTTGCACTCAAAATAATAAATTCCATTACTACCGATTGAACCTACCGAAAGGAAAAGTTATCGCAAGTCGTATTTACTACCTCAATTTAATATCAGTCTGTTATTACCATAATTACAAATCTATAGAGATATATTTATATTTGGGTATACTTGGGGAAACGTACGCCAGAAGCAGGTACCTGATTTGTCGCGACGTTATTTAACTTTATCCACTTTAATGCGACACTTATTGGCGACATTGCGCTTTGACCACGGGTGATTCAATCAATTTAGTTAATGCAATTAATGTGATTAACTCTTTTCAGTCAAGTAAGACTTAGTTCTCCAACGTGCGAAATTACTTAAATTCGTATTTTGTATTATTATTAACCAGTTAGGTTACGTCTAGTCAATAATTTATGTACATTTGAATCTAGCAATTAAAGAGAATTTTGTTGTATTCCAAACATTATCATGTTATAAATAGGTTTGTCATTTTATGTTAGTTTATAGTTCCATTGGAATATTTAGTAAATTTACTTGCCTACGATACTGTACCTACCAATTATATTGTGCTGTTACACGTTAAATCGAGTCGATTTATTTACGCCTTCTTGCTTTTGACCACTTACCATCTGCATGGTAGCCGCAGATTAAGGATCTAGACAAATACGATTACTGATCTTAGTGTTCTACCTGGCGCCCTTTGTAATAATGTTCCTACAGCATGAGCTGAAGAATTCTGACTCTTTACCTGCGACCTACACCCACTAGCAGCCGGAGCGTATTTGTGTTACCTTTTTGATCAGGTTAAAAGTTGAGTGTAATATCTTTTGTATCGAACTTTTGTCCCAGTAAATTCATAATGGACTTTTTAATGTCCAAAGCACTGCCGCTCTTCGGTACCACATGCCCTAAGTAGCTGGAACCAGGTTCATTAACAACAGAAACATGCTCTTCTGTAATACGTTTTCTTCTATATGTATATTCCATCCGTTTTCTCGTGGATCATAGTTTCGTCTTTTTTTCCATCAAAAAACAATCCAAGTATTGGCCTACTAGATGTTGTTGCTTTAGTTGTAAATGATAGACGTTCTGATGTTCTAGCTCTTCTGATTTTCATTCTGTCGATGGTCATGCTAGAACTGTATTTTGATAGCAATCCCATATCTTCTAAAACCGCATTGGCAATTATAGCTGCTGCACGATCGGATACGCCGGTTCTGTCACATGCAAGCGCAACAGAAGGCAATTTAACCCTCATTTGTGTTGACGTATCTGGCTCTGGTTCTTCTTGTGCTAAAAAACGCGTATATTAATCACAGACAAATATGATCAATTTTACCGCAAAGTAATTGATGGATAAGTGAATTAGACTTACATGGTAAACTAAGTGGTAATGCAATTAGTGGCACAAACTCCTTCTCTTTCTTTTCCTCCTCTTTCTCATCTTTACTACTAGTAGAGCTCGCAGAAACGGGAGTTTGACTAATTACGGTGGAACCACTACATGAAGCAGGTATTCTGATTTGTTCAAACGGAATGTTATTTTTGCTTTTCTTTCCTCCATAATTTTAAGCTTTTTGGAAACGCTTACGTCTACTGCTCCTATGGCCATGACCCTATTTGTTCTCTGGTCCATTTGAAAATCTTGCTATCTAACAGGCACCTTTTTAGATTTTTCGCAATTGCAGTTTTGCAATTCGCACTTGCAAGACGCTATATCAAATAAATTAGACGCTTCTTTCTAAAAGATGTTAATTTAAGCTGGATGGTTGCAGTATTTATCCTGGTTTTCAAATTCTTCTGAATTTGTTTATAGCGTTGGTGGAAACTTT
Organism: Melanotus villosus; assembly: GCA_963082815.1. Classification (NCBI taxonomy): domain Eukaryota; kingdom Metazoa; phylum Arthropoda; class Insecta; order Coleoptera; family Elateridae; genus Melanotus; species Melanotus villosus. The sequence goes on from CAUJBP010000045.1 coordinate 84,694, forward strand.
TCAACATGTTCCATATACGACTGCGAGAAACGGTAGGAATTGACGCACGTTCTTCGATTTTTGGTATTATGATTTGCAATATTTCAGAAACACTAGGATTTTTACCAGACTGTTTATTTTTTAGATCGCTTTGAATAAATAAATAATGTAACATGACATCACAGTAAGTTGGTAACACACTGATGATCTAATATTTTAGGGTTGCCAAAAATCTCACAGTAACATTGACTTCTAGTAGCCATAGTATAACAATTATAAACTCACACGCGCTTTAGAAGAACGTCAATACTCAACTGAATAAATACGATACGTTGCAACAAGTTAACCTGTCCCCGCCCCCGCAAAAACGGTGGCTCTGATTTGAATCACGATACTCCACTTAGGTCGTCATCAACTGCATTATAAGCGAAACTTTAGAGCCAGGGAGGAACCGGAAGACATTGCAATAATATGATTTGTCTTAGGGGATTTTTTCAATTCACTTAAATAGATATTTTTACGGTTGTGACAAACAATAATTTAATTTTTTTGAATGTCTGTGCCGTCTGCAAAAAACATGGAAAAATGTAAAATCTGAAGAACTTTCAATCCAATGAGGAACCTAAAGATATTAAAATAAATTGATCAACTTTTAACAATGTTTTTTATTTGTGTAAAGGCAGCTTTTGGTGCCTATGACAAAAGAATAAAAAATTTTTTTTTTCGTTCCACCCTAGTGCACAGTGCGCCGTTGCAACTTACTCTGCCCGTAAAATTAGCAAATTTTCAACCCTTGAAGAATTACAACTGATAAGACAAAACCAAAAACAAATAAATGCAGTGATTGTCAATTTATTTAAGAAACTCTCAATGGCTTTATTTTCCAGCAATCTTTCATAATAACAAGGATAATCAAAGTGTTAATTTCAAACTTCAGATGACCATAACAAGAAAAGTACTAACATCAAGACAAAAAGAACACGTATTTAGCATTCACAGTAGGTTGGAAAATAACACTGTACACTTTTTTACGGTCGATTGCTTACACCCTGTAGGTGTTATCCTTGCATAATTCGCAAAATTTGTATTAATTTGTAATAAAATTAATGTTACCATTAATACCGATTAATATGTTTTGAAATATTTTACATTTGACGTTTCCTACCAAGGGAATTTGTATTTCAAAAAGAGAAATTTTTAAGTTGTTTAGGGGAAATAATGTAGTATTGGCCTGACAACACTGGTTGCTGTATTTAATTACATTATTAGAGGATTGAGAAATAATGGACTATTTAGATTTTGTATCGAAATTAAGAGAAAAGACTTACCAGAGGAGATAACACTTGGTGTTTTTTTTCCTGGAACATTCTAAATTATTTTGTTTTTTGATCTCATACCCTTGCTGGGCATAGGGACTGGGTTGAAAACGTGGGACCATAACGTTCGGCAATACTTTCTAATTCTTTCGCAAACCATTTCATGCAATTATTAGCATCCCTACACTCTCTATAATACGATAAACTATGGTTGTAATTACAATGATTATTTTTTGACATTTCTTAAAACCACTGAAATGTTTAATTTTTTGTCATGTGACTGCGTTTTAACCAATCCTGTCATTATTATAGTGAGAATAAGCTCTAGAGATTATTCTCGGGAATAATCTCTGCAGCTTTTGTTTTTGTTGACAAATGTCAGTTGTCAGGTAGGTAGTTATCAATGTAGATAAAAAAATAATCTAATTAAATATAATTCGAGAGTTCGATAAATTAGAAAATAATTCTCCAGTTTCTTTCTCAAACTTTTTGCCATTTGGCAATAGCCACTCAAGCCCTACGGGCTTTCGTGACTATTGCCTGACAACAAGTTTTAGAAAAATCTGTCGAATTATTTTCAATTTATTCTCACTCTCTTGTTATATTACTACTGAAAATAATATCCGATACTATGGGTTACATGGTTTTGATATTTAGCCGTTTTTTTCTGATTGATATCCTACCCATTGGACTCCTTTAAAAGTAAACACTCAATATCACTGTATATTACATACGGGACACTTATACTTATAATTTTTGAAACGTAATATTGTAACGAAGTGCCTTTTTGGTTTTATTTGCTTATGATGGTAGAGTCTTATAGCAACTTCATTACGAGTGTTAAAAAGCTTTGCTTATGCAAGAGGTATTATTAATATACACGGGTAAACTAACATCAAATATATTGTTATAAGTTTACATACAAACATTATTTAAACTGGTCTACAAATATGAAATCCAAACACTTAACAAGTTCTAAGTCTGATGGACTTAAGACAAGATACAGAACCTTAACATTACTATCTACTTACATGAGTAACACATCTTTACAAACCAACCTGGTAAGGGTCTCTCGTCTGAATACAAATCAGTCATCGTAGTGAGACTCTTGGTAAGAGACTAATTTTACTATGGGAAAGCCCATGTATTTATACTGTCAAGAGCTAAACATCTGCTCAAACTGTTTATACAATTTGTCATCAAGTATTGCGTTACATAAACATTAGTCATAGTCTTTCTTGTTATTTAAATGCAGGTGTAATGCAAGTGTGCATTACTCACCGTTGCTTATCTGCAAATATCGTAAGACATTGCGATGATTCATACTCTAACCAGATGTTCGTATGACACATATTTATGCAGGTGCATGTCTAGTTGATAAACACATTTAATTACATCCTATTTTAAACAATCGTTGCGTCACCTTTTATATCAGTCATACTAAATATTAACTTATTCAATTTAGTAATTCATTTCTTAAGGAAATGCTTTTATATGATATTTAAGTAATGCACTTCACTACAATATTTTATCGTCTTTACTGGGGAGCGTAATTTGTCATGCGTTAAGTTTTTCACAATTCTGCAAATGTTTAGCTAACATGTTTTCCGTAGAAAAATTATGTAAACATCTACAGCATATGTGTATTTTACTTTTATGCTTTGTTAACTGACTTCGAACTAATCCTGATAAATTTTTAAATAAACAATAGTGCTTTTGTATTTTATTTATAAGGTAAATTAGCCTACTAAGAGACCCATTTAAAAAAAAATTATAACTTTTCCCAAATAACACTTTTTTACGAACTTCAACCCGTAATGTTTGTTTGGCGTTTAAACTTACCGCTGGGTAATTGCTGGTCTACGTCGTTGATCATCCAGATCACCATATTGCCTTAGCCGTTATTCTATCTACCATTTTTGGTGAATGAATTGATGCTGAAGAGCGTGACGCGAACCGAAGTTCTTCGTGGCAGCTAGACACGGAAGAGGATTGTTTCGCCATCCTTTAAACTCTCTTCCAGTTTCCATGGAGTAGATTTCGGGAGGTACTAATTCCCAAAATGCCCGCCCACTCGAATCTAATCTGAAAAATTCCTCCGCTCTGGGAGACAGAAGCAGCATCTCGTCGGTGGGTTGACCTAGCGTCTCCGTGATGTAGCGGATTACTCCGTATTCCGATCAACCTGGAAACAGCGGTCTTCCCATAAACAACTCCGCTGCAATACACCCAGACGACCACATGTCGAAAGCTTCGTCGAAGGGGAGCCCCAGAATTACCTCTGGCGAGCGATAGTACCTGGTCTGGAGGTAGGAATTGACCAGGTGACCCTTGCGACGGATCGCGCAACCAAAATCGATCACTTTGATGCGATATGGTTGCGCGATGGGATCCACCAACATGATGTTTTCTGGTTTCAGATCCGTATGGACGATACCCAGTTGTTATAATAATAAAAACAAAAAAAAATATGAGTACATTTTGTAAATAGGAGGGTAACTTTTTAATTGTTTGATAGTTATTTTAAGCTGATGAGTCACAAGTCTGTTCATAAAATACGAGTATACACGTCACTTAATTAACTATTAAAATGTCTAAAAATCAAAAACATTGAGAAAACGCACGGAAACGCCTTCCCATTACTCTGTCTACGATTACTGGCAGTAATTCAAATTGTGAATAATAGTTGCATGGGCGTTGCTTGCAATGTGGAGGTTGAAAAGACTTGAGATTGAGGTTCATGGGCAAACTAGGTTACTAAGAATTCAATAAAATTTAAAAAAAAAAAAATGGGAAATGAATTTTATCCTAGGAGGCACCCACTTCTGTACTTCCTGGTGACGATCGCTACTGTTGTTTTATAATTGCTAACAGAGATAAAAAAGATTTTAAAGGTAATTTTGAATAACAGTTAGAGAAAATTATTAATTTGTTAAGATTCATTATCAAATCAGATAATCTATTATAATATTTGTATTAACCTTTACTACTTAAAGTAAGAACCACCCAACAGATTCTGCCTGCAATAGTAAAGTATACATATTCAAGACGGGGGACCCCCGGTCTCTTATTAGGAACCGTACATATTTTTTGAATAATCAGTAGGTATTTTAGCTAAATATTATTTCCTCTTTTCACACATTGGACAAATGAAGTTTGCATCTTCTGCACCGCAATCTTCGTGCGCCCATCGGTAACATTTTGTGCACTTTACCCACTGTTCACCATGTTTGTCTGCAGAATACAGGTTTGTGCAAAACAGACACTGTGCATCATAGTCTTCGTCATCACTGCCGTCGTTGTAAGCAACTTCCGAATCGCTTTCATCACTTGAGGAATCACTAAATTTTTTCTTCCTTTTCTTCATTGTCTTGCTACTGCTCGGAAGGTTTTTGGTCTCATCAAATTTTACTTTCTTGGTGACTTTCATGACGTTACTGTCGGGAGATTTACGTTTTCCCTTTTTATCCAAACTTGCTATTAGCTTATCTTTGTATGGAGATGAGGTGATTAAGGCTGCACTTCCAGCCAAGGGCGGTCATATATCGAATTTCTGGGGGGGGGGGCTATTTCGAGAAATATATTATTAAAATAATCAAAATAATGAAAATTATGCACACGCTGATAAACAATATTTTATTTAGAAACATAAACAAAATATTTTATACATAGGTAATAATTATTGCAAATTTACACAATAGTTATTTATTATATAAGTGTTAAAGGTGACATTTTATTTTGCGAATAAAAAAGATGTTGGAATGAGAGTACCGTGCAAAGCAAAATCACAAACCACAACAGCTTTTTGCTGCGTTTCAATAAAATTGTCAATTTAGAACAAAATTTCGTTTATTAGAATATCGTGACATTCTATGAACATAATATAGATTTTACTTTTTAATACGCCATAAGATTCTATTTTTAATTCGTAGCAAATGCCACTTTAATCATATCTAGTTGCAGAAAATAAAATACATATCTATGAATGGAAATATTAACTAAAAAAATACTACTAACTATCTAAATGTAACTAACTATACCTAAGTAACTATAAAACAAAGTCTATGTTTCGCCTTACTCCAATTTTAGAAAAGCGTTCAATAACGTTCTCTTCATTAATGGCAATATCCCTGTGAACGCTCATTAGCCTTAGCCTTTCTTCGCCCATCCTAGACCTCAACCAACTTTTCAGTCTTCGCAGTCCCGAAAAACTTCTTTCGGCAGATGCTACGCTTACTGGCAGAGTGCAAAGAATTTTTAAGAATTTGTGTATAGTTGGATACATAGTCGTATCGCACTGTTTGAGAGCAGTTAGTCCATCGCTTGGAACTTCCACTTTATTACCGTTTTTCCATTTCATCTTCCATAATCTTAATTCAGCGGAAAGACTTGACTTTAACACTGCCTTATTTTCTTTAAATAGAGTTCCGTACTTCTCTGTTAAAACTTCGGTGGCATAGTTGATATTATCTTCATTTAATTGACATAATAAAGTAGGAACATACACTTCCAGATAAAACAAATCAATTGTTTCTTGTTTGAATCGACACTCTATATCGAAGATAATACTTTCAAGCAGTGGAATATATACCGTAATCCGAAAATATTCTTCTGGTGAATGAATGTCTGGATTAGGACGATTTTTCATAAATTTGTTTAATCTAGGAACAGAAAAATCTACGTTTAATTCTTCTAGGCAAAGCTGAATTTTGTTAATTAAATTATTAAAGTTGGTTTCTGCATTTTCGCGCTTGTCTTTCAATACGAGGAGAGTGTTAAGTACAGCGTCTTTGGTACAATTTACGTCTAAATTTTTAGTTTGCAATAACTTACTTAAAGGTAAAGTTATTGCAAGTACCTCATTTAGACAAAACAAAGTAACAATAAAGTTACAATTTGAGAGTGCAAGAATATGTGACTTGGCTTTACTGGATGATTCTTTTTCATCCCATCCGGCAATTAAATTTAAGGCTTGCAAAATTTGGTCTATAGAACCTTTAAACTGCAGGAATTTGTTTTATCACAGTTTGTCCTAAAATTCTACCATTCAAAACCGGTTCCAAAGTATTGGGATTTAACTCGTAGGTTACAGAATGACAATCTATGAATGATACAAAATCCTCTCGCACATTGTTATCTTCTAAGTAGGTATCTTATGACAACTGACATTTGAGAAGTGTGCGATATATCAGTAGTCTCGTCAAACATGATGCTATAATATTTGGCATCACCAATTTTTTTCATAATTACACTCAAAATCTCATTTTTACAACATTCAATCAACTCATTTTGAGTTCTTTTACTTATATATGTAGCGCGTGATGACGTGTTTCTCAAGTGCTCTTCTAAAGCTTTGTCGCCTGCCTCAATTCTAAATCGAAGAAGTTCGCGAAAATTCCCCTCATTAACGGAAAGATTGTCATCTTTCAACAATGGGCCGTCATCTCTGTGCCCACGGAAAGGTATATTTTGTTTTGCCAAAAATATTATTGACCGAATGATTGGTTTAAGCCTATTACAGTTATTTTCTGTTTGCTTTGATCGAGCACTGTCTAGCATATTTCTGATATCAGAAGATGAATTTTCGTAACAGTTCACAAAACGATCACTCATTAAAACTGCTTCGATGTCATACTGGTTTGTATTGTGTTTGTCTAGTACACCATCCTTGCCATGTAATTTAGAAAACTTTGTTACAGGGGTTGTAACCAAACTTTGCAAAGTTGTCGCTTTATTTCTGCCGCCTGTATTTGCGAAAAATACACAAAACTTACAAAAAAGTCCCTTTTTTACTTCTGAAAAGGCAATCCAGCTATATTTTTGAAGATGCTGGTGCCCTAAATACCGCTTAATTATAATGTTATTTTTATTGTGTTCAGAAAATGGAAATGAATAGTCCTTTTCTGGAACTCACGTATTTTTCAAATAATTATATTTTTGAAAGTCTGTCAAAGTATTTAAATGACCAACAGCTGTTCCAATATCATAATTATTATGAACTGTTGGTGTAAGCACCTGGGAGGCGGAGTGAGATCCTGGGGGTGGTGTCTGTTGAGAACACAACGATGAAGAAGGGCAAGCATCTTCCGCATCGCCGACCCCATTAGTTGAACTCAGAACCACTCCCTTAGCTTTCTTTGGAATAACCGAGAAGTACGAACTTATCGTATTATTTCTTCTCTTCATTTTTATTATTTGAATCTGAAACAGATTACATTTTACCTTCTAATGTCTAATAATTAGTGATTGTTTAAATTATTTTAAAATGATAAAATGACAAAGTTTTTTGAAATATTATTATAATCACATTGCCTTGCAGCAATTAAAAAAAAACAATAAATATAATAATGTTATGTCTGCCACACCGAGATAACTCTTTTAGAGAATGGAAATAATACACTATCCCGCAAAATTAACGCACCACCAAAAATTTACCCTATGTTTGATGTTAATTATTGTCTGAACCGCTCGTCCGATTTGGATTATTCTTTTTTTAAATCATGTTGATTCATCCGGAATTGATTTATGTTTTAACCCTTTTCACTTAGTTCTGAGTTTTCGGAAAAAAAAACACAACATCATTGTGCCTGCGTGCCACAGTGCCACCTTATATTCAATCAAAAGTGCCAGAAGCCGGTAACACAAACCTATTCCCGATTCCCGATGAATCAACCTACGATTTAAAAAAATCATCCAAATCGAACAAGCGGTTCGGAAAATAATTAACATCAAACATAAGGTACATTTTTGGTGGTGCGTTAATTTTGCGGGTTAGTGTATTTATTAGACATTTAAAACGGGGAGGACAAAAAAAGAATACACATTTTTATAATTTCCATTCATTCGTGATTCACGACAGTAATTATTTCTTACTTATTATTAATTGTGAGTGTTACTTATCTCAAAAAGAATGATATGATTTATAAAGTTCGAAAATGGACAAACAAGAACTGCAGACACCTGTATTATAATTAAGAAAGTTTCAAATGTCGAATACCGATTACCACCGTTTATACAAGCACATAAAACGAGGAACAGGCTAAGACTGAGAAACCAAAGAATCCAAATATGTTTATTTATTTATTATTTCCTAGTTGGAACAAAAAAAAGTGGCAATTGCGACCTTCTTCCCTCTTGAATTGCCCAGCCCGGCGGGTGGCCGCCTGTCGGCTCAATCCTGTATCCTGTCCACAACGGCACAACCTCTAGGTTCTAGGAATTTTCTACATAAACATAAACATATGGTTCCCATTTCGAGTACCTAACTATCGTGTTGACGTGTCCGGTATAATAAATTTGCTATTTTATTACTATTACATGTCAATATTTGCTTTGCTGCCCGAGTATAATCAGAGAAAACTTACATTTAAAGGTTTACCATCTAAAAATAATTAACAAACATTCTTATTAAAAATCCTTTAATAACTGATAACCAAAAATCTATTTTTTGCTTTGGGGGGGGGGGGCTTATGACCGCCCTTGCTTCCAGCCCGTGCACTGGGTTTCTTTGCCAAAATTTTTGGAAGAGATTTTATTTGCACGGGGCTTACAAGTCATTGGATGAGATTGTTCCGCTGAGGACCCTGGAAGAGCCTGTTCAACTTCAGAAGAACCCGATGAAGTTCCTGGACGAGATTGTTCCACTTCAAGAGAATCTTTTGAAGTTACTGGAGAATAATCTTCGTCTGCATCATTCAAAAGTTCCCGTTCGCGGTTGATTTGAGATGTTTTCTATATTTATAGATTCCTCTTTACCTTCAAAGATGGTAAAGTCATGATCCCGAAATATATGTTTATTAAGGGGATATAGACCAGCTTTTCTAAAAGAGTTAATCGAGACCTCCATCGTAGCTGCTCGGTTATAAGCGCCAGAAAGCAATCGTGCAATGATAAAAGGCGTTATAATTCAGGATGATTTCGCAACCAAGTCTCCAGTTCTTAAGCGTAGTAGGTTTCAAGCGGATTCATAAAGCCCACATCTAACGGTTGCATGCGATGAGTACTATGGGGTGGCAGGCAAACAATCGAAATATGGTTGTCTCTTGCTTTATATATTACTTCGATGTTACGCGTGTGCGAGTGATGACCATCGAGCACTAATAACACGGGTTGGGATGCTGTCGGTTTGGTAAACTTTATAAAATGATCAAACCACCGTATAAAAATATCTGTCTGTATCCTCCCTGATGGATGGCAAGCATAAGAGAGCGTATAAACTTTCAAAACCTGGATTTATTTTTTTGGATTGTCGAAAAACGCTTGAACAGGTCAAATTGATTTGTTTTGAAAGAAATATTTTGATACCATTTTCATTTTTCCACCTCTCTCCGTTTTGAAGTTATGACGTCAGAGCAATTTTTTTTAATACAACCCCCTCCTTTTTTAGTGGATTTGGATAGATCATAGCATTCTGATTTAAGTAATATGCACATGTTTAGCTTTCTGGCCAATAGTTCCCGAGATATTAATTTTCGAAAGTAAAAAATGTAGACTATTAATGCTCCATCATTTACGACATCAGTGAGGGCCTTGTCTAGTCTGTCGGCAGTATACCCATAGTATTTTGACTTTCGTTTTGAGCTCGAGCATTTTTTGGCATTAGCTTTAACTGTTTTTTTATTTGGACCCATATCTAGCCTGCAAATTAAAAAATTTAAAGAATTAAATATGTGTCCGAAGTTGGGTTCAGAACGTCCAAAGTTAGGACACAAAACTGCTATTTATACATATAAAATTAGCTCTAACAGACATTACACAATATGATTTGAAAAAAGTAAAATTGGTTTTACAAACAGAATAAATGACTCGAACACATCATACCCCTTAACATACAGAATTTATAAAGCAATACAGTACTTACCTAAGAAGTATTAACAACAATGCAAATGCGCGGGTAAACTAGCACAACTTAACCTCTCAACAAACGATAACCCGGTCCAGTTTCAGTCAAATACGGATAATGCAGAGTTCGCCAATACACACTTGAAGTGTTCTGCCTATTCGCAGAAGTTTTAAGAATTAACCGCAACGTGTAGCTAGGTGGTCGGAATTGGTGTGATCCATTTGGCTAATGTCCGAAGTTGCAGACTTTTATGGTACCTTTTGTATTTGAAAATGGATGTCGAATGTTATTAGCTATTGCTAATTCGAAAGCCATACGTTTCACATCTGACCTTCGCAAACCAAAAAATCTATTACCCATATCGAGACAATACTGAACTAATTCGGCCTCTATTTCCTTACTTAACGCAGGTTTTCTACCAGAGCTTCCACTTACCACTTCCTCCGGAGTTAGGTTAGTTTGTTTCACATAGCGTTCGAAGGTGCCTTTTGGTACACTAAAATGCTTTGATGCTGTTTTATACCCCATGTCATGTTGCCTAACTGCTTCAATTGCCAGCTCCATTTGTTCCTTATTCCAAGTTTTTCGTCTTTTAGATGATTCCGCCTAAAACAATGGTTTGAATAAAATAATTTGTAAAAAAAGTTATTAGCTTATTATTATTCCTAATAAGAGACTCTCTTCATAATAGGAACCCTCAAGGGTCTCTTATTAGGTAACAGTAACATCATAAACAAAATATGTTTTTAGGTTAAACAACTTTGAACTTTCCTGTATACATCTAACACTGTTAAATACGCATTACAATAGCTATCTAAGGGTATATTAAGAAAATATCTTGTACTTACCATTTCGAAAATACAAATTCCTGTAATTAAACACTTTAAAAACTTTATCAAGCACGTTTCACGAATTCGACCGTCAGACGTTTGTTTCATCGAATTGAGCGACACCTAGCGACCAAGCGACGTAAGGTGAAGTGGGGTAAGTATAAAGTAAAATCTGTATAGTATCACTCTGAAGTGACTTTGATTAAAAACTAATCAATGTGAAAATTGCATATTCATTCATAGTATCCCAAAGACTGTCTGTAATTCAACAGTTGATGTTGCTGGATGAAAATTCATGTTTTAATTTTTGTTTAGATTTTAAACCATGTTCGTACTGCCAGGGGCGGATGGGCATGATAAATCCGACCGGGAAAAAATGATTAGGCGGCCCGGGGGTCGCGCATTCTCCTGGCACTTTAGAATTTCAATGAAATATTCATTTAAACAAAAATATAGACTTTTCACGAGGATAATGACCACGAATACTTACTCGGTGAGTGGATTTATAGGATTTATAGGAAAATCTAGGTGCCTACTTAGGTACATATTTCATTTTACTTTAAAAAACAATTTATAATAAAGAAAAAGCAGGAACAAAGAAAAACAAACAAAAAGTCAATACATTAATGCCTCCTTCATCAGTTTGGTTGTTTGGCCCATACGATTGCTGATTTACTCGTTTTTGATATTGTGCAGAATGTCATTCTCAATATTCATCAACATAAATGACTCGAGTCTATTATCAGACATGGTATTCCTCAATCTAGTTTTAATGAATTTTAAAGTCGAAAATTACCGCTCACAAGCTACCTGTGAAATCGTCAAGGAAAGAATATATTGATACGCGAGCACCAGTGTGGAATACGCTCCTTTATATAGGTTATACTTCAAAATTGCACTATAACATATTACGCAGTTTTGACAGTTTTTTGACTCAGTGCACGATTGGATTGTTAATTTCATAGTCTTCCAGTTTCCTGCAAAACTTGCAGCTCTTCCTTTAATTTTGCAGTGGTTGCAGAAGAGTCAAATTTGATCAATTTTTCTGACAGTATTTTCAAAGAGTTCTCTGGTAGCTCACCTTTGGCGATTTCTTCAAAATTATTTGGGTCCAGAACGCTCAAATCCTTACACAATTCAGCGTTGTTTACGCATCTTTTGCTGATAGATTATATTGCAGTATCCATAATGACGTTGAAGAAGCCAATCCTAAATTTATCTTTCGGACTCACTGGCATTTCATCAGAGGCTTTCTCATCAAAAAATCTCTTCTTCCTTTTTGACCGAGTTTCAGGCTGTAGTTCTTCAATAACGAATTCTCTGTTTTCAAAAACGAGTTTAGCCCAGTTTATAAATTTATCTGTAGAAGCTTCGATATCTGTCATATTCCTTTGAAGTTTTATTAAATTACTCAAAGAGTTGTCAACCATGGAGTTACATTTCAACAAATCTAATCCTGCAGTCTGCACGTACCTTGATAGAGGGTCAGTTATTGAGAACAATTTAAGGAATATCTGCGCAATCAGGATATTTTCATATTTCAGCAATTGTCCCTTGTAATTGGCAGCTGTCGCTCTTACGTCGGGTTTGATTTTTGTTGTATTTTCTATCGTATTAAGAACATCGATAAGGTCCACATGCAATGCTTTATCGGGTTCATTAAAATTACCAAAACGTTTATTTAACGCTGCTTCTTTTGACCACCATCGAGTTTCTCCTATCAATTGTAGCCCATTCGTTGATGTGATTCTTTGAAAAATACGGCTATACAGTTCAGTAACGAAAAAAACGATGCTGCTTTGATGTGGGATTTAAAAATATCTGACAGAACAAGATTTAAAATATGTGCATAGCACCAAATATGAACATGATTTGTATTTTCCTGGAGCATAAAAGCAGAGAATCCTGAATAACTCCCTTGTATATTCGCCGCGCCGTCAGTAGAATCAGCAATACAATTTTTCTCATCCAACCCATTTTTTTCTAATACTTCACGAACCATGGTATGAAATCCTCTTCATGTGCTATCGTGGCAGGGAATTACTGCAAGAAGGCGTTCGTGGATTGTTCCGTTGTAAACATATCTGAAATAAATGAAAATAATAAGGAAAAATCAGCATTCATTTAAAACTTAAGATTACACAGCTTATTACTACTGAACATTGATCTGTAACTGAAATATCTTGAGTGCTGTCTAGTTCTATGGAAAACATTGTAGCAGCCTGTATCTCTGAAGAAATCTTCTTTTTCATTATTTCTGTAATTATGGTAATGATCGAATTTACAGTCCTTTTTGACAAGAAAGTGTAGAAATTTCCAGTTCGACGTTTGATTTTTTTCTTGTGGTACATTTCACTTATTGCAGTGATAATATCCAAATGTTTTTTTAAGATCATATCAAATTTGGACAATAGAAGGATGACCTCCAGAAAGTTTCCATGATCAAGGTTCTCATTCCCTAAACAATAGGCAGCTTCGTTTGCCGTGCCACGGTAGGACAACCCTCGTTTGCCAATTAGTTTTATTACATCGATTACAACATTCAAAACATGCCGCTTGTTAGCAACTTTTTTGTTTCTTATATCAGCAACGTTTCCAAAAAGCAATTTTTCAATTGTTTAATTTTTGGTGTACATAAAAAAAGTATCGCAGTTTCTTCCATGACTAATGGCACTTTCGTGCTCTTCTATTCGCAGATAAACATGTTTCCAATCAGACATACCTCTTACAAAAGCAGAATGTTGATCATGATCTTTATCATACGCCAGACAAACTGTACAAAAAAGGGCCTTTCGCTCTTCACTGTAGCTCAACCATTGCTTCTTCGATTTATTCTTACGATCAAAAGCTTTTTGAAGATTAAAAAGTGTATTTTTTTGTGCGGCAGCCATTTGTGGATGGTATTCGAAAAATAACTGTAATTTATTGGGATCCGGACGGTCAAAGAAATCAGAAGGCTCCGGCTCTTGTTGTTCCAGAACTGATTCCACCTCAACTACCTCTTCTTCTTCTTCTACTACATCATCTTCATTCTCCCCTTCAATTTCCACGACGTCGCCGTCGTCGTTGTCCATGCCCTTATCCGAGTCTGATTCCTCCTCCTCCAATTGCATTCTTGAAGGCTCCATTTGAAATTGAGTCTCTGCAACTCTGGAAGTTGATGGTCCTGAAGGAGGAGCAGAAAAACGAGCGAACATTTTATCCAGGGACTGGCATTTTATTGCTACTTCGTTTCTTTTTTTCTTTTCCCTTTCGAGTTTTTTTTCTTGTCCTCCTTTTCGTTTTGATGACATACCTAATTACTTTTTGAATTATTGCAATGTAAGTAGTTTTTAGCTAGGTATAAGGTCTATAAGGATAAGGGTTTTCAAAACTTTGGCCCGTAGAAGTTGAGAGTTGAGACGGAGACGTTTTTATTTTTAAACACGAACTCACGAACACTGCACAACTGCACTGATTAAACACTTAAGCTGAACTGAAAACAAAACTAAACAATAAACATTGAGGATATTAGATATTGGCTATTTAAATTCAAACAAACATTGTTTTTATGGTAATAATTTATGACTCATTGAAATCCGCTCAGACGGTCAGATGTCTTGACAGCCCTTTATCTCGCCGACGCCGCGTCGCTGGTTTGCTAGGTGCACGTCCAATGCAATTCGTACACCCGACCAGCGGCATATTGTTTTTATGTAGGATTATAATTGCGTGGCGGTGGCCTGCGATTCGCGCTAAAATAAAACGGGTGTTCTGCAACATAATATTCCGTCGGTGGCGCCGTTGTATACTTACCGTTTCTTTTCTAATATTATTTTTTCTTCGTAAATGCGTTCTAAGATCTAAGAATCTCTTAGCATTCTTAACAAAAATTAAATTAAATTACACAGTATACAGGTATATTTAATTGGTAAATTTAGGGCCCACGGGCCACCGGGAAATTTTCCGGTATCCCGGTGGTCCCATCCGCACCTGCGTACTGCACACTTGCCCCGCCAGTTGGGGCAAGTGTACAATGTATTCACAGTTTTAATTTGGTTAGCTTTACGGTCAGTGTGGGAAAAGAGTAGAAAAGTGTACAATTTTCACCACTACTGACTCGATTCGAAAAATACTAAACAGCAAACATTTTAGGAACTTTTTATTAAGGAAACGTAAAAATAACGAATAACGAAAAATCACTTTTTTGGTATCACACGTAAAAACGAACAATACTAGAATTATTTTTTATTAAAAGTAATTAATAATAAAGGCTTTTCTATTTCTTCCATAAATTTATTAACAGCTTCGTCTTCAATCATTTCGTCCCCAAAATCTTCATCGTCACTATCATTGTATCCGATTTCCTCTTCGTCAAGCAATTCAATGATCCTTTTTAAACGCCTTGGATATTTCATTAGTTCTGTTGAGATTGTGGCCTCTTTCTCTCTCACTTTTTCGTCCCCAAAATCTTCATCGTTATTATCATTGCAATTCATTCTTCTTCTTTGGTACTTTTGAGGTTGTAGTCTCTTTTTCTTTAAGACGAAGCAATGTTTCTTCGCTAGTAATGACTTCTGCTCCACCAGCGACTTTTTTCTTGGGCTGCTTTGCTATTGGTTTATTTTGTTTTACTGTTGCTAACAATAATTCTTCAAATGAACAGCTGCTTTCAGCAAGATGTGATACAACTGTTGACGTCCGTGATTCCAGTTGTTGCAGAGAAATTCTAGACGTAGAAACAACAGGGTTGGGCATATTTTGATCGCAGGTTTTTAAGTTTTTGTGGTCTCCCCATCGTTTATATGAAAGAGGATCAAATTTTTCTTTTGGAATTACATCTGAATTGAAAGGGTATATACCTCCCTTGCGAAACCCATTACATATAATTTCAGGTTTAAGCTTTAACCATATTTCACCTACCAGTTTGTTAAAAATCTTCTTAGGAATTCTTTGGCCCTCATGATGTCTCTGCCATTATACTAATAACGCATCCCACTTCGACTTTAAGGATTTAAAAACACACAAGTCTAGTGGTTGGAGTAAATGACTAGAGTGTGGTGGTAACTTTAATATAACTACGTTATTTTCAATGGCTAAACGAATTAACCAACGATCAATGTGGGATACATGCCCGTCACAAATTAATACAACTGGCCGTTTGGGTCCAATAGCTTCGAGAAAAGATTTTTTAAAATGTCGCAGGAAGACGTCGGGTTCCACCCAACCATTGAACGTAACAGCACAACTTGTTCCTGGAAAACTTTCAGTTGGAGGTGCCATCCATTCATCCCAGATATTTTGGTCCTTGAAAATTACCAGTGGCGAAGCCTTAATTCCCTCAGCATTCACGGCAACCAATACGGATGTGTTTTCGCGACCACTTCCAGCTGCTGTTCTACAACTAGCAACTCCTTTCTTTCCAACAATTTTAGTTTTTGAAGGGTCGAGGCTAAAATTCGTCTCATCTAGGTTTCAAACCTGTCCAGGGTTGTCGTGTAGTTCTAAGTCGTCTAAATATTTTTTAAAGGTTGAAAATACTCATCCATAATAAACGGACAAGAAATTATTTTCTGGAATACGCTACAGATTGGGGCTTTTTTATTGAAAGTTTATGCCTGCAACAAAAGCCCAAAAACCAGGCTTCACCGGAATAACCATCTTTAAAAGGGGTTTTTATGTTATTTCTATTGACATAATCCCCAACAATTCGTAGAATCGCTGCTCTTGTCAAACCCCAATCCCATTTTTCCATTGTGATACATTCTACCAACCTTAGATTTTCTTTTATGCACTCTGACAATTTTTCTGCTGAATGTACTGAATGTAATGAAATTATTCGCCTTTGAAAATCAATTGAACTTATAGTTCTGTTGTTTGTAATAACACCCAAATTTAAACTGAAACAAAAAATAAATACTTAGGTACTATGGAAGGGCAAGTGTGCAGTACTTCCATATTGCCCCTACCCTTTACTACACACTTGCCCCATAGTAAAAACCCATTGGGGCAAGTGTGCAGTAGCGACAAATAAACAAAAACACGTTATTTTCAAAAAAATATTACAATACCTATTTAGACTATTACCTTAACCACCCGGTACAACTTATAAATCTTATTAAAATTATCAGCACTTGTCGATTAACTAAGATTTTATAAAGAGCTACCTCACTCGCAGTTCGTAGCTGTTCATAACAAATAACATAACCACAAAAATTTACCCCAAGAAACAAACCAACAGACTACTGTCATGTTAGATAGGCGAAAACTATTATTAATTACGCGTTAACATAGATGGCACCGCTGATACAGCTTTTTATTTTATTTGCTCTGACACACTTGCCCCGGATGCACACTTACCCCGCTTCACCTTACTGTGTTATTAGGTAACTACAAAATCAGACGGTTGATTCCTAGACTGCAAAACAAGCGAGATCGCATGGGGTCTCTTATTAGAGGGGGGGTCTTCTTATTAGGCTCACTTACCTTACCAAGTTCGCCGAATTCATTATCCTCGTCATCGCTATCGCCTTCATCGTCACTGTAACTATTATAGTAACCGTAATTTTGTAGTGTCATCAAAAGATTAACATGATGTTTGCGTAGTTTTTTGTCACGTAAACAGGTGCTACAACGAAACTGTCCTTATTATTTTTACCTTTTTCCTTTTTTCGTTGTAAACAAAACACATTAACCGAAATATCGTTCATATTCTCGAATTTAGAAATTTTATTAAGTGGTATTGGTGCATTTAAATCAAAGCCTTGAATGTTCAATTCGTTTCTGAAATCTGGATACGACGAAAGGGCACATGGATTGCGTTTAGCGGGAAACAGCGCTGCAACTACGCAGCGAAAAAAAAAACAATTTTGATCGTTATTTTGTATATTTACTACAGCTTTTTTATTTTGTATCTGAGTCGGTAATATAGAGACCAACCGGAGTTACTTGTTTCAAACTCACTTAATTGATTTTCAAGGGAATCGAAAATTTGTTCATGATATAATTCATCAAAATCCGCGAAAATATCTCGAAACAGTAATGAATTTGGTGTACTAAAGTATTTAGGCTCGAATAGAACGTCATCACCAACTCTTTTGGAAAATTCGCACGTTAGTGTCGTATTTAACTTTAGAGCGTTGAAATTGGGTTTTGTAAAAAATCGTAGTCGGGTTTTTATTAATGTTCTGCAGCGTTCTAGAAATGTATGCAATGTTTTATGTGTAAGATTTATAAGTAAACGGCCTTCTAACCCACTCTTAAAACAGCTCTCTAATTTAAGCCATGTTACGTCTGTTTTAGTTTTAATTAAAAGATTTTTAAACAAAACCTCATAGTTTTTGAAATGTCTATGATGATTTTCTAAAATGCGCTTTCGGTTAATATTCGTTTCATGACATAAGATATTTTTAATATACTTATTAGTTTTTGCAATGCGCTTCAACCAAATTTTAATTCCTCGTTAATTTTTACATTTTTCTCAAATAATATAAGCTTATCGAATGCGTTTTAACGATTCCTGACTTGAACGGACCGTATCACCGTCGGCATCATCTACATAATCATCGAAATTAGACATTTTTAGATCTTTGAAATTACTTTTACACACAAAACAACAACAGCACTATCATGGAACTTTGACAATATTAAAATTATATTAAAACTAAATCTATAAATTAACTGAACTCACACTTTTACTAACTTGTGATGATAATGGTTTATCTAGGCTAACGATTCTAACATCTAAACCGTTGATATGGTCGGGCAATCAGAAGTTTTCACATGTACATACACGCAAAATAGTTGAATATTTTAATTGCTATCTGAAATACAATAATAAAAAAAAAGTGTAAATACGATTTAATTATAGATAATAATCGAGCTAAACAAATATTGAGTCATCTTACCTTATTTAGGTTTAATTTTCCCCTGATTTTCTTGCTTCATCTTCTTTTTAGGACTCTCTTTTCTTTCTTTGTCCTCGTTGCCGTCTTCTTGCCTTTCGTTGTCCTCGCTGTCGTCCAAATTGATGAATTTCAAATTCGATGCATGATTTATCTTTCCCACATCTACTGTACCATAATAAACAACAGCTAATTTCCGGAAATTTAATTGTTCAATGTCTGAATCGCTGATAGCACCAACGAGTCGTTTAGGCAGATAGATTATGGACTCCTCTAGTTCACAAACAATTACACGTTTATCAAGTTTCTTACTTAACACGCCTTTGGTATTTTTTATTAAATATTTTGTGTTAACGTTCATTTTTTATATTTTTAAAATAGGTTTTACGTTTATTTCGGCGATTTTATTCAGTTTATTCACGATATCCATGTTTAATTATGATTTTTAAAAACTGTGCAAATTTATTAATTTACACTGGATATGTCGAATTACGTTTGAAAATCAATGCGCTCCGATCTTATACATATGTTAAATGGACAAGGGTAGATCGGGATTTCAACCCCGAATGCAAATCACAAAAGTCGTACCCGATCAATTTTATTGATACTCAGTTCAACGTCATTCTTGTTACTGCTGCTTCCCGCACAATCTTCCCGGCTCGGCGGTCCTGACCACGGCGCACCCATTCAGAGCAACCCCAGAGCCCCAAAGTGTGGGAGTAAATTTAATCCGCTAACACGGCCATCCTGCAGTCGAAGCGCCCTCGCACCGGCTCGTGTCACCCTGAAATTATGAAACACAGAAATATAATTACCATTACAACAAATCGCCTTTGTTGTGGTGTTTTTTATTTTTATTATTGGAAAAGTGTACTGCTACTAGTACGTCAGATAATCTTGGTGCTATCTTTTCAGGCATAACGGTACTGCCGCTACCCTGTCTTTGTATCATCATGCCAGGTGGTACTGCCACTAATCCCCTTAATCATCTCTATACATTGCATGTCTGGGTGGTACTGCCACCTCTTAGGCGTAGTGGTACTGCCACTACCCTTTTTATTCATTTCTTTTACATCAGGTGGTACTGCCACCTCCTAGGCATAGTGGTGCTGCCACTAGCTTTTTTATTTATCTTTACATCATCACATCAGGTGGTACTGCCACATCCTAGGCACAGTGGTGCTGCCACTATCCTTATTTATCTAACGTAAAGCTCGCCAAAAGAGACATTTTACTTGACTGAACAAAGTCACTCACCAGTGATTATACGCTACTCACCTTTTCTTATTTTGTTGAGGGCCAGCGCCTTAGCTGCCCTTGGACAGCCACCGTAGTACGTTGTCCCTTTTTATGCAGAACGTACCTCTCATTTGGGAGTAGTTTCTGGACCGTGTATGGCCACCGGCCAGCTGTGAATCCTCAACGGCCACGGCATCTCCAACGCTGAACAAATTGGGGCGATAGCGAGTAATGTTGAATTGTTGAGCTCGCTTGTCGGCGCTATCTCTCATTCGTACTCGGGCTTCTGCAACGGCCTTGTCTGAATCAACGAAGCTCTCAGTGGGCAGCGCATTTCCCAAAAATCGATGTGTTGCCGCCAATCTCGGCTTTGTTCCAAGGTGTAAAACTGACGGTACATGGCCAATTACTGAATGAATGATTGAATTGAGATTGTCTTCAATTGCAGTGTGTGCGACAGTCCAAGTGCTTTCTTTTTCGGCGTTAAGTGTCGCTCGCAACAAATTGAAAAACCGTACGAATGATACGTTCGACTTGCCCATTTCCCCGGGGCACGCCTGTTACAATGTGATGCAGTTGCACGTCGTGTTCACTAAGGAAATTCCGAAACATTTTCGAAGTGAAGGCTGCTGCTCGATCCGCTATAATACGTTTCGGCTTACCGAGCTCTTCAAAGACTGGTAATAATGCACGAATGAAATCGTCACAAGTTTTCTTGGGTATTGGTTGCAATCGGCATAATTTCGAAAATGCGTAAATAATTACAAGAACCTGCGTACAGCCATTAGATTTCACCAATGGCCCAGCATGATCAATGTGCTACGTGTCTAATATATCATCTGGTTTATCACCATGTTGCCAGAAGCCTGCACGAGGGCCGGTGTGCGATTTTCGTAAAACACATGCTCTACAATTCCTGATATATTTTTTAAGCACTGTCCCATTTTAGGCCAAAATAAATCTTCCCTCATTTTTTGATTGCATTTGTCCCAGCCAATGTTCCAAGACTCATCATGATACACATCGCATCGTTACTAGGTGTGCAGCTGCAGGCACAAAACATTTCGGTGAATTTGTGTTACTTAAAACTATATTATTTATCACCGTGAAATTTGGGTCACTGTTAGGGTCGTTAAATATTTCATGGCAAAGTGTGTCAACCCGCTGGAACTCACGTAATGTTTTCATATCCGAGATTTTATTGATGTTTATAGTTTTTAAAGCGTACACTTTTAACTCGCTTCCGTCATCTACGGGATTCCGGCTTAAATAGTCTACGTGGGCCATTTTACCACCGGGGCCCTGTAACACAAACACTACAAGTTATACAATTGTAAAAATATATTCTACAAGTGTAAGGATTTCGTAACACAACGCATCTTGTTATTACCCGTGCGGCGCTAGTAATTACGGAAGAAAATTTTCATATGTAAACGCATTCTGTAACACAACGTCAGCACTTGTATGATTGTGTTACAGTATTTTCTACAAGTGTAGATAATGTTCTACTGATTTATAACTCTGGGTAAATGCATAGTATTACGGCAACTTCCGTACTGTGAAGAGTTACGTGTCTATCCCCGGTATGTGGTCAAGTGATTCCGAAAGTGACTATGAAGATATTCCTAGAGAATATCGATTAGAAAAGACTTCGTGTTTCTCAGTGATAGCGAATTCAACGAAAGATTTCGTCTGAACAGACACCAATTTGAAAATCTTCTTCGGGATATTGGACCAACGCTTTCAAATAAAACAGTTCGATGGTATGGATTGACTCCGCCGCAGAAAACCTTAATTGCCCTGCACTGGTTAGGGAATGGAGGTCAGTATCATGGTGTTTGCGCTATGCAGGGAGTATCAAAAATGACTGTGTGTAGATGCGTACATGACACTGTTAATGCTGTCAATGAGATAAAATTCAGTGAAATTGTGTCATGGCCCCATAATATGTTGGATGTTATACAAAGATTTCATGCAATAGCCGGTTTTCCTGAAGTATGTGGTGCAGTGGATGAAACACTTATAAATATAGACGCTCCCAGAATTAACGAACCAGCTTATGTAGATCGCCACGGTAAACATTCAATCAACTGCATGGCTGTTTGTGGTCCTGATCTAAAATTCTACTATGTTAGTGCCAACTGGCCCGGTAGTGTTCATGACGCACGGGTACTTCGTAATAGTACTTTGTTCCGGAGAATGGAAAATGGTTGGAGACCTCATCCCAATGGTGTAATTCTCGGAGACTCCGCTTATCCGCTGAAACAATGGTTGATTCCACCAACATATGAAGATCCATTAAATCCAGCCCAGAATAACTTCAACAGAGCTCATAAAGGAACAAGAAGAGTAATTGAAAATGCATTCGGCATTTTGAAAGAAAAATTTCCTTGTTTGAATCATCTACGCGTCGATCCCGTTTTTGCTGCAAATATTTTTAAATGTTGTGCGACTATCTAATATCTCAAAAGATGATCAAGATGCTGAAGATTTCGCAGTACAAGATAATGAAGATGTTCCAGATGATGCGGAAAATTATGAAAATCTCGATGATAATGTACCTGCTGTTGGGGCCCAAGCTAGATTACAAGAGCTCATCAATTATTTTATGAGAAATTAACTTTATTGTAACCAAAAGATCTATATCACATGTAGCATGTATACATAAAAAATATTAGGTTCTGTTATAATATAAGTAGTTTATTAAATACATAATGTTTAAACATGAACAAGTTTTATATCTTTAGAACTAAAAAATACTACCTCCGTCCAGAAATAAGTGTCCGATTTGAGATTTGTTTTTGTCCATAAATAAGTGCCCATTTTCTCAAAAAAATGTATTCCTTATAAATTAAAGTACTTCTTCTTCTTCTTTTCCTTCACCCTTGTGCCCTTAAAGCGTCGGGTCCTCTATCCACTTCCGGAAGCTGTCGCGGTTGGCTGCCATTCTTTTTATTTCTCTCAGGTGTTTTCCTCTCTGTTCTACCCTCCTTTCTAAGCTCTGTTCCCATGTTTCTCGTGGCCTTCCTCTGCTTCTTGTTCCCTCTGGCCTTGCTTCTAGTATTCTTCTGGGGTCTCTATTTCTTGCCATTCTCACTATGTGCCCATACCACTGTAACTGTCTCTTCTCTACTTCTTGTATTAGCGGTTGCTGACCTACTTCTTCTCTGGTTATTGTATTTCGTATGCGATCTCTTTTGGTTCTACCAACTAGTCTTCTTAGATATTTCATTTCGCTCGCAGTAATTTTGCTTCTGGTTTTGTCTTTTATTATCCAGCTCTCCGCCCCATACGTTAATACTGGTGTATATATGCTTTTGTATACTCTAAGCTTTGTTTGCATGCTCACTTCCTTTTTCGCTATTATTGATTTGTTAATCGCATAATATACTTTGCTTGCTTTATCTCTTCTGTTGAGAATCTCCTGTTCTAGCGTGCCCGTTTTATTTATTATCGTTCCCAAATATTCGTAGTTATTGGCCCATTCTAGTTCTTTCCCATTGCATGTTATTCTTGTGTTTTCGTTCGTATCATTTTTCTCGATTTTCATAACTTTGGTCTTGTTTGTGTTTATTTTCATACCTCTTCTTTCTATCGCTCTATTCCATTTGTTTATTGCTAGTTGTAGTTTTCTAGTTGAGTCTGCTAGCAGCACGATGTCGTCTGCATATATGAGGCATTGTATATATATGTTCTCTAAGTTCCAATTTCCTATCTTCACATTGAATCTTCGTTCTTTCGCCTCCTGAATAATTTGATTCATCACTATTAGGAACAGTAGGGGGCTCAGTGAATCTCCTTGTTTGATCCCCTTTTTCATTTCAAAGCTTTGAGATTCTTTCCCTTTAATTCGCACTCTTCCTTTTGCATTAGCGTATACTCTTTTTATGGCCTGTTGTAGTGGGTATGATACACCTAGTTCTGTCAATGCATTCCATATCGTTTGTTTGGGTACCGTGTCAAATGCTGATTTTATATCTATGAACGTTAGATACAATTACAAGATAAATTAAAGTACAAATTTCATAATAAGAATATTAGTTAGGCTTATTACTATAGAAATTAAACTAAATCTACTATATTTTGGACTTTTGTCACAGGATTCATTTCACAATTAATAACAAAACGTAGCGTCCCATTTCTTTCTAACAATGAATGGTAGAGAGCTTGCCGTAAGTTTGGAGCTAAATTAGGTTTCTTCTGTGAATTTGAAGTCAAAACATTGATCAAATTGTCCATATTTGGGGCAAACCGGAGCTTGAAATTTTTCGTTAAAAAACACCGTTTTTAACGATACTTATATTTTACAAATAACGCAGAAAACTTTAATATGTTTACAAATTAATAACTTCACTTTTAGTGTCAAATCTGACATTTACTCATCAGTAGTCAAGGCATGCTTTTAATTTTTCATTAATTCTCAAATCGGTCACTTATTTCTGGACAGAGGGAGTAAATAACAAGAACACAACACAACTAAATAATTATTTCATCCGCAGCATATTAAGTTTTACCATTACAAATTGCAAAAGTAGCTGCCGTTATCAATCTCATAGTTATACTGTGCTGGTAACGATGCCGTAAACTCGGATTTGGGCAATTTAAGCTCGTGTTCTAATTTTAGAATTTCCAGTTTAGTTCTATAATTCTTCAATTTTAGATATTCGACTTGGAGCTGGAGCTTCTCTTGTTTTATAGCGTCTTCTGTAGAGAAATTGTTTCCGTTAACCCGTTTTCTTTTTCCTATAACCAATTTTCCTTTTTTGCACCAGAGATTGTTTCTGTTATTTTGCTTTAGAATGACTTACGACTGGCTTTGTTTGAAGTAGATGGTGTTTCGTGGTCTCTGATGGGTCCGTTTGTGTTGGCAATACCTTCCCCTGAGACTGTTTCGGGTGACTGGGCCTGAGGTTTGTCGAACGATTCAGCTACTCCAAGCCCACAAATAATTGGAGACTCTTTCCCAATGATATCCAGTACCATATTATCGACTTCGGTTAACGTCCCCGTTCCGCCAGTTCCAGTTTTCTTAGCGTTATCAATTTTAAGCTAGAAATAAAAGTACCAGAATAGTCCAGTCAATGAGTGCTCAAAAGAGGGGTGTAGAGTGCATGAAATAAGCGAGAGTTTTTGACTTCAGGGCTTTGTTAGGAGTAGTTAGTAGGTAAACATACTAAAAGTCCCCGCCCCTGGGGGGTGAGCATAAGCTGGGGGGAGAAGATCCCATTTTTGGGTTTTTCGATTATATCTCGGAAACGGTGGACTCTAGAAAAAATATGTTCTAAATAAAAATGAAAGCTAATTAAATTTCCTATAAAATTGTTTCTATACATATTTGTCAAACTTCCAACGGTTTTCGAGATATACGTTATTGAAAATCCATTCACAACCATTCACAAATATCAAACTGACACGTAAAGATCGCGCATTTCCTCTTTCCTCAATGAATTCGACAATCAAGATTGACAATGAAAAAATTGTCGTGGATCCATTCTTGCTTTTTCAGCGAATCTCGATTACCAAGAAATCGGACGAGGATTTGAAGAATTATATGCAATATTAATTGGCTCCCTACCCCCTGGCTTTCTTCGACGAAAGAGGAATGAGAAAGTGCAAAAAGTCAGCACTATACACACTGTTTAAGGAAATTGATAAGGACGTTGATTTAAGTACCTTTGAATTTGTTGTTGATGGGGGATTCCTAGTCCACAAAGTTGTTTGGCAAAAAGAGACAACTGTATCAACCATTTGTGATGGTTACGTTAAATTTCTGAACACCCATTATTATGGAAGAGGTTGTACAGTGGTTTTTGATGGGTACACTGACACAACAGAGAGCACAAAAGCAGCTGAACAGAGTCGTCGATATCGGCTCAGGAGATGTGTGGACATCAATATCAGTTTGGAAAGTGAAATGAAAGTCAAACAAGAGGATTTCCTTTCCAACTTTCATAATAAGAGTCATTATTATGTATGATTCGTAATAATTTATTAAAACTTATAATTATAAAAAAATGTTGAACTTTTGATCCAGTTGAAAATAAAGTAGCAAAAGTATATATAAAATTGAAGTAAATTTAATGCTCTACAACTTTGTGTTTAACAATTTTTCTGAGAAACGGTCGTGGGAGGCACTAGAAGCAAATGTTTGACAAAAAGTGAGGTAAAAATGATTTTTTTCGAAAATTATCGATTTTCAATAAGGTATATCTCGAAAACCGTTGGAAGTTTGACAAATATGTATAGAAGCAATTTTATAGGAAATTTAATTAGCTTTCATTTTTATTTCGAACATATTTTTTTCTAGAGTCCACCGTTTCCGAGATATAATCGAAAAACCCCAAAATGGGATCTTCTCCCCCCCCTCCCACCTTATGCTCACCTCCCAGGGGCGGGGACTTTTAGTATGTTTACCTACTAACTACTCCTAACAAAGCCCTGAAGTCAAAAACTCTCGCATATTTCATGCACTCTACAATATATTTATTGACTGGACTAGAACTAAGTAACACCGATTGAAAGTTAAAGTAGTACTAGCTTGTTTCTCAACCCGGAGACAAGTTAGACTTATAACATCCCACCCATTAATAAGGCCAATGTCGCCTGGAACAGCGTTATCGGGAACAACTGTAAAATTTATTTCCAATCTCAGTGTCGGCAAAACAATCAATAAATGACACACACCGAGAGCATAAACAACCTGGTTCTCAGATGCAAAGGCAACTTTGTAACGGTTCATTTTCCGTTATATTATTTTGCTCCTTTCAATTGCTTATTTACGGTGAATGCATTTATTGAACCTCTATTTATTATATATTCACTGGTAAAAGATTACGTTGTTAGTAACTTTTTGGTTTTGAGTAGGTTTTCTGATTTGAGGAGAGAGTGTCATGCGCGTTTGATGATAGGTGTTGCTTTCTAAAAATCTTGGCTTTTTCCGTTGGGTCGTCTGCCGAAGCAGTTGAGTTTGAATTTATCCCGAAGTTACTTATTTAATTCTGATGGAATTTTCGTAATTATAACTTCCGAGATTTTCGGTTTTGTTTCACGTTGTGAACTTATTTTTTAGAAGCATCAAGATCTGGTGGTAAGTGGAGATTTTTGCCTTATCATTGAACGCACGTGTTAATGGCGACTTTGTTACAGCTTCTTTCTTTTCTTTTGGTTTTACTTTCCGTTACCTTACCGTACTCCGGCTCTTTTGGTTATTGCCTTTTTGCGGCTGCATTATTTATGGAGTTGAAGGATGCGGTAGTATTGAAAAGTTAATTTTGATTGCTGGTTATTCGCCACTCGATCGCTTGGAGGATTCAAGGTCGGTGTTTATTGAATTGTTAAGTGTCGTCGAATTTACCTGGTTTTATTCCATTTATTAAATTTCTTAATTTTTAACTTTGCTTTACTTAAATATTTGTACAATTGAATTTTAACGCCTTAAGCGAATTTAACTTGCATTAATTTAATTATCTCATATTAATCTTTTTTCGCTTCACGAAATAAATTTATATTTTTGGTTATTGTAATATAATGTAACGCTTTAGGTTGGTTTTTCCATTTTATTTTATTAACATATCGAATTTGCGTGTTTTTTTCAAGGTAATAAGCTTGAGTTTAAACAAGGCTATTGCTATATATTTTTTGATCGTTCATTTTTTTATTAGACTTGTTTTCACTCAGGTAATAAAGGTAAGCGCTTATTTTTTATTTATCCACCTTGATCGTTTTTTTTACCATTCATGTATATCTTTCTTGAAGTCAACTAACGTTGATATTTAGTTTTTGGTTCAGTTTATTTGCTTTGAAATTTTTACTTTGAAATTTTTACTTTGAAATTAACCTAAGCGATTTGTTTTTGTACGTTCGGTTGCACATTTTTGGCTTTTATTTTTTTTTATTGTTAAATGTTTTGAATTTATTAAAATTACTTATTGGTATTTCTATATTTTTTTGAAAACTGAAAAGTTTTCTGGCGCCCAATTTTTTCTATATTTTTATTAGTGTTCACTTTATGAGTTTTAACTTTGATAAGGCAATCCTCGGCGATCTACGGCCCTCGCAAACAACTAAGTTAGTCGGCGAATTCTTTTGAGTTTTTTTGTAAGTATACAGGTAGGTGATTATTTTTCTTTGTTTCGCTTTTACCTGTTATAACTTCCAATTGAGTAATTTTCAATTGATGTTCGGTGTTTTTCAATCAACAATACATCGTTGTTCTTCTGACAAATTGTGCAAGAGCGACTGCGGGATCTTGGAGGAATCCTGAATTACATTATACTTTTTTTAGCTAGAAACTTTGACAAGTTCAATACTAGAACTACTTGTAGAAACTTGGATAGTATAATTCAGAAAATCTGTGTTCAAGTTTTTATACTAGAATCGTCTAGAAACTAGTTTACAAACTTGGTCCGGACCTATTTTTTCATACAAGTTTTAAACTACACCTGCGCACTAGCGGAAGTATCTGTACTACCTACCCTGATGCAGTTTTTCCCGTTTTCGTTTTCGAAAATCAATTTTCCACTACAGTTTACTAGCGCACACCGCCTGTTCCATTTTTTATCTGTTTTAACTTTTGGGTTAGAAAATCATAACCTTTAAAAAAACAGCTGATGCGCGATTTGCAAAAGCGAAACTACTTTTAAGTAAGAAAAGGTATTAATCTAGTATTGAACTTTGTCAAAGTTTCTAGCTGAAAAAAGTATAATGTAATTCAGGCTTTATTTGTGGTTATGATTCATGAATAATTTACCATCGAAGAATGAAAAATCCTTACAAACACATTACGCACTTACTCACATCAACTGACGTTGGCAGAATGACAAGGGACATAATTTTGACGGATTGTATACAAAATTGCCAACATGAAAAATGAAAATAGGTTGTAATATTGGTTGCATACTAATCAAACAAATAAAAATTCTTTTAAGTTTTAACTTACATTATTTACCGAGTTTTCTTAGTCATTATCCTATTTTCTATGCATTTTTTTTCAAGAAAAACCGGTATTTCTACTAAAACATCAAAAACAACGTTGAATTTGACGTTTTACCCTGATTTTTAACTCTTTTAGTAGTTATAATAGTGACTCTGCATGTTCTAGACCAGATTTTTTTGTTTCATTTTTTTAGACAAATGACATTGTTTTTAAAGTCTTTGTTTTCAAAACACTCATTTAGATCGTTACCGCTGTCAAGTTTAGTTTAATTGTTAGACCAGATTTTTTGGCTTATTAGTTGAAAATGATGTGAAAAAACAAGACTATTTAGCTAAAGAAATTAAACAAAAATGGGTAGAAAAGAGGGGTGTTCATTTTGGTTTCAAATTGTCTCAGGAATTTCGAAAACTTCAACGGATGAAATTTAAAAACAACCCATTTTCCCTTTAAAACGCGTTTTGAAAAATCTGGTCTAGACAAAATGGATCGATTTTCATGGTTTTTTTTGGGGCGAAAAAAACTTCAACGCTTGAAAATCAGGGTTAAAATCCTGATTTTTGTTAGTTTTTATAAACTTCAACGATAAAAACTTAAAAATCGAGCTGTTTTGCTCAAAAAATGCGTTTTTAAAAAATCTGGTCTAGAAATACGTTTGTATTTTTAAAGGTTTTTGGTTAGAAAATGAGTGTTTTGAAAACAAAGACTTTAAAAACAATGTCATTTGTCTAAAAAAATGAAACAAAACAATCTGGTCTAGAACATGCACTATTATAACTACTGAAGAAGTAGAAAAGTTCACATATCTAGACAAAGTAATTACAAAGGTAACAGGTGTGTGTGTGTGCACTCAGTGAAGTGAGTGTCGCGTGTACTAAGATTCCGTTTGGACAAAACAGCCATAAGACCAGCAGTTACTCATATTATACAAATGAGGTGTAGACTATAGAGCAATCAGAGTTGAAAATGATAGGTGCTTGGGAAAGAAAGGTGCCCAGAAAAATCCTAATCCTGGGAAGAAAGCAAATAAATGGTAAACGATCTAACCAAGAAATAAAATCATTATATGGCTAAGAAGACATAATTGGAGCAATGAAAACTCAACGCTCAACGCTTACTACGAATGAGATAAGTGACGCGGATGGAAGAAGCGAGATTACCAAACAAGTTAAGGTGAAGTGGGGTAAATGTGAAGTATTTTTTTAATAGTTGACATAATAAAAATCATAAATCCGAAAGGCAATGTATTAAAAATCTGAAAAAAATATGGAAGACATCTGGGAGTATTAGGAATACATCTGTAAAGTTTGGAAATCTTTGAACAAGTTTTGTGAAAATGAGGATTTGTTTTTTAAAAACCTGTATATGTATCACATTTACCCCTGAAAATGGGGAAAATGTGATAATCACCTGCTACTTTCATATGCTTTACGTTAGTTTCAGCTCTAGGCTATATGTGATATAATGAGAAAACAGCAACATTTTGCTTTTTAAATTTTTATTTTCAAATGAAAACTAAGAAAGTTACAAACTTTTTTATCGAATACAAATAAAAAGTAACATTTTACTTAAAAACTAAAAAATATTTTAAAGGCAAAATAACATCAAAAAATCCCAAAAAAGCACGCACGCTTTGGTGCTGTCGGATCGTGCCGTTTTTTGTTTTTATAACGGACTGTTTCACAATCGATTTGTCAGCACCAGTATCGATAATATAATTAAACGATTGGGCATTATTGTCTTTACACAGTGACGTAGCTATTGGCGTTGTATCCAGCTCGCGTCATTTTCTTATAACAAAGGCTTTATTGGGCCGTCCGTGTTTGTACCAACAGTTGGATTCGGTATGACCCATTTTTTATGCAGAGCTTGCATGAAAGGACGAAAAGCGAGTTTGATGGCGATGGTTCGTCACGTGCAGCTTCCCTGGGTATTTATTTCTTGCGTGTGCTACGACACGTGTCCCGGTGATGACCTGGACGACCACAGTCACAACAAGCTCCTTTTACAGTCTTGTTTGTTTTTGTCTGTCCTGAGCCCTGGCGTTCTCTTGACCAACGTTCAGACTTCCATCTGGATGGTCCAGCAACTTCCAAATACTTAAGCTGGGGCGCTCCTGTGGATTTAGTGCGACGTGCATCAAACTCGCTTAGTAACTTCAGGAGCTCGCGTTCTGAAGTCGGTTTTTGAATACACAAAGCTGAGCGTGCCTCCGCATGGTCTAGGCTGTATTCCGCCATACTTACGATCGTCTCCCATGGCAACTTATCATGGAATCTACTAATGTTCCGCAATTTTTGATTGCCGTAATCAGACAATGAGTCGCAATCATGACTGTGTAGTGTAGCAGCACGATAAGCACGTGCGCCCGGAGTCTCTCCATCGGGGAAGGCAACGATGAGATCATCACAAAAGTTCCCCCAGGTTCGACAAAGAGGTTTCCACTCGCAATAAAAGCGATAACCTCGATGTCGCAAGGCTTCACCGGACTTTGCGATCCTTAAAAGGTCGCTGACCTTTAGTTCCTCTTTTAATTTTGTGGCGTCACTCAGCCATTCTTCCATTAAATATGCCCTCTTGTCTGGGTCGTAACTCGTTAATTTGAAAGTGGGGGGTGCTGACGTTGATAACGTAGATGCGCGCGCTCTCTCTGTTAGGCTTAGCGTTGTTATCGTTGTTGCTGATGGCATAGCCATCTTGGTTTGGCGACTTAATTCAGCAATTTGTTGTTGCTGTGCCGCTATCAAATTCACCAGCGTCTCCTGCCAATGAACTTTTGGTTGCTTTGGATCCGATGGGCCAGATCCGCCTTCTTAATGTTCGTCCTCAATCCCAACGCTATTTTCACTAGGATCGTCCTCCTCGTCTGCTTCGTAACTACGCAGCTCTTACGCCATCTTGACGAACACGCCTAATGTTTTTATTTTTAAAACGCGGCTGTACGATTCCACTTCTGATGTTAAATGGACAAGGATAGATCGGGATTTCAACCCCGAATGACAACCACAAAAGTCGTACACGATCAATTTTATTGATACTCAGTCCAACGTCATTCTTATTACTGCTCCTTCCCGCACAATCTTCCCGGCTCGGCGGTGCTGACCACGGCGCACTCACTCAACGCAACCCCAGAGCCCCAAAGTGTGGGAGTGATTTTAATCCGCTAACATATATTATTTTATATAGCACAACATTCACCGTATTGATTTATCCAACATCCAAACACCATCGATTTATTGATCGACACCTAAACCAAACACCACGGCTCATTAACATTGCACGTGCTGTACCATTGTACTTCACCTCATACACACTATTACATTCAATAACAACTAACAATATCTCACACACCCCATTTCTATTGCACCATTGTAATACCTCATTAATCAAAAATCAATAACAAACACCACCATTTCTACGAAGCCGCAACAACTCTCTACAAACACACACACATTAAAACTTAAACACAAAATATATACCGCTTCATATCACCTACTATCACACATCTCGCATCTCACTCTTTCTTAAAGTACACTCTTATTGTTTTTACCCATTTACACTAAATCACTTAACAACTACATAATTAACACCTGTACCAAAACATACTACACAATCTTGCGCATCTACAGGTACCAACATCTTGCAGATCGCACACCTCACACACGAGATAATTATACTCAAACAGGTAGTACCAAGTGATTGGTGCTATTTTATGCTGTGTGGTTGGACACACTGAGAAATTAATAATAAATTGATAATTGTTATATTTGAGGTTATGCTCGTGCTTTGTACGATCTTTAATGATATAGTAAACATTATTTTGCTAAAACGCAGAAATAAAATAAGTTTGAAGAAAAAATTGAAATTACTTTCAGTGAGAAAAATTTTATGTTGAATATCAAACATTTTTAAAAATAAATGTCACAATTCTGACACTTAAAATTTTTAA
The DNA here is from genome assembly GCA_963082815.1 of Melanotus villosus. Taxonomy (NCBI): domain Eukaryota; kingdom Metazoa; phylum Arthropoda; class Insecta; order Coleoptera; family Elateridae; genus Melanotus; species Melanotus villosus. The sequence goes on from CAUJBP010000045.1 coordinate 117,664, forward strand.
TTTCAAACTGCAAGCCTTTGTTGCCAACTTTATGGTAAATATCACAGCCTGCTCTAATTATAAATTCCGTTGATCACCCGGTACTTATTCAGCATCCCCGTTGGTATACCTACTACTTTTTGGTACATTCACTTTAGTTTGGCAACTTTAATAATCCGAAGAGGGACGATCTTTAAAGAAGTATTTTATAGGAATTATTACATTTGCTACATTCTGACCAAACTCATCTAAATCTTTTAAAAAAGCATTGTTTATCACATGTAAATTACATGTTCCAATGGTAACAAGGCCTCTCTTTCGGAGCTTAATTAACTCTAAATTTATCAGTCTTTCTACTTTCTTATTAACATTTGGGCCATCACAGCCTAACATAAGTAAATCATGTATATTTAATGTGCACACTGTAACTGCCTCCAAAAAATGCTTCATTAAGTCACGTTATTCGGAGTTGTTTCAAAAGTAATGGAAAAATGTTTTAAAAATTTGGTCGCTTCTCCTTGCTTAGAAATTGCCATTCTGAAGAAGTGTAACACTGGCAACCCTGCCAAGCCGCAGAAAAGTTAAATTAGCACCATAATGCCTTGATGCATTGTTTGAATAAAGGATAATTTTGTCAACAACGAGACGGTTGCCTAGGATATAAAGTGCACAGTGCGCCGCTGCAACTTACTCTGCCCGTAAAATTAGCAAATTTTCAACCCTTGAAGAATTATAACTGATAAGACAAAACCAAAAACAAACAAATGCAGTGAGTGTCAATTTATTTAAGAAACTCTCAATGGCTTTATTTTCCAGCAATCTTTCGTGATAACAAAGATAATCAAAGTGTTAATTTCAAACTTCAGATGACCATAACAAGAAAAGTACTAACATCAAGACAAAAAGAACACGTATTTAGCAGCATGGTTGATAATGTGCGTTGATACAATTTGAAAATTAATTAAAATACGAAGGTGGATGTAACTGTTAAGAGACAATAGCCGAATGTTAGGGTGATGTTTGGTTTATTAAAGAAGATTTTGTTTGTCGTTTGTTCTATAATAAGAATTAGTGGGCTATTTAATAAGGCAATTTTTAAACATATCTTAAAATATTACTGTATTTAGAAAAACCTATTTGTGTTGTGATAACAACGGAATTTTGTTTTACGCTAGGTCTCACCTAGTCTCATTGCGTAAGCGCTGGTAAAAATGTGGCCATTTTATTTACGTGGCTGAATTGAGAATTTTTCTGTTTGCCTCAGTTCGTGCTAAGTAAAACTCCTTTCTTTATGTCAGTGGTTCCCAACAAAATTTTTCCAAGGACCCCTTCATCCAGTCGCTATAATGACAAGGACCCCCACTAATTCTTAAACCTAAAGTTATAAATGTTCTCATTCCCCCTCCCCCCCTTTAATTATAATGAGCTTAGCCGCTAAGGCTAAGCTAATGTAATACTAATACATGGTTGGTACCAAGTACTTAAGGTTGACATTTTGAGAAAAAAGATGGATCTTAAAATTTGTGTTCAATTTTGTCTTTATTAGGCTATTATTGTTCAAAACATGTGAAAAAATAAGTAAACAGTAATATTATAAAAGTCATGATTTATTTGTGGAAATAAAGAGTGCGTCCATCAGTACACAGTTATAATTTTCAGTTCTTAATGAGATGAGTTGAATCTGACCTTTGAGTCCATTATTTCTGAAATGTTTGGTTCTAAACTTGACACTTTCACTCTGAAATCCGACCGCATGTCGAGCCGATTCCTGTACTTGTTTTTCATGAAGCACATGGAGGAAAATGCTTGTTCACACCGATAGGTAGTTGCAAATGGAAGGATCTTTTTCATTGCCTTACCTCCAAGTTCTTTGTAGTCCTTGCGTGCTGTTGCCCAGAAGTCCGCAATTTGTTCACCATTAAAATTGTGTTTTATTGCACCACAGCTAGACAAATCCACAAGTTGATCTTGTTCTTCTTCTGTGAGGCCGTGGATTTTTTCTATTTCTTGACAGCTGAAAGGATTTCGAATCCAACTATCGTCAGGGTCAGGTTTAGGAAAATATTCCCTAAAAGTGGTGGCTAGGCTGCGTAGATGCTCGGCTACGTTGCCCTTTATCTGGTCAGGCAAACTATCCTCTGAAGACTCCAAGAATTGTTTCAAAGTAGGGAAGTTAGTAAACGACTCCTTTTCTATCCGTGCCGCCCAGATATAGCACTTTTTGACCATAGCATTAATCCTATCTTCAACTTTGAACATGTCCACATTGTTCCCTTGCAAACTTAAGTTTAACACATTCAAGTGTTCAAACACATCAGCTAAATAGGCAATTGAGCAAAGCCAAGAAAAGTCAGTGAGGAAATCTGCATACTTGGTGTCAATAAGGAAAACACGAACCTCATCTCTCAGTTCAAAAAATCTTGTTAAGATCCTACCTCGAGAGAGCCATCTTACTTCCGTATGAATAAGAAGCTGTTCATGCTCACTGCCAATCTCTTTGCACAACAAAGAAAATAATCTGGATTGCAGAGGTCGAGCTTTAATATAGTTAATGATTTGAACTACTTCATTAAGTATCTTCTGCAAAAGTTCAGGCAATCTTTTGGCTACTAAGGCTTCACGATGAATACAACAGTGTGTCCATTTCACCTCAGGGTTTACTGCTTTGATACGAGCTTGAAGTCCTGTTTTGTTACCAGCCATTGATTTTGCTCCATCCGTAGACAAGCCCACACATTTTGTCCAGGTGATGTCATGTTCATTGAAAAAATCATTTAATGCAGTAAAAATATCGTCTGCGGTTGTGTGAAGTAATTCGCACGAAAAAAGAAAATCTTCAAATATCTGGTCATTCCACAAAAATCTTGTGAAAACCAACATTATTGCTTTTTTAATATGTCTGTGCTTTCATCCAATTGTAGAGCATACATGTCACTCATGCGAAGTCTGACCAGCAATGTCTCTTCAATGTTATCGGCCATATCAGTAATTCGTCTTTGGACAGTATTGTTAGAGAGCGGAACACAACCTATTAGCTTAGCAGCTGCATCGCTTAACATTCTCTTGCATAGAATTATTGCTGATGGTAGTAAAAGTTCTTCAGCAATTGTATGGTTTTTTCCACATTTAGCGACAAGCTGAGATACCTCATAAGATGCAAGGGTTGCATTTTCATTTACATTTGCACTAGAGTGTTTAGTAATGTTTTTACGAGATCTATTAAGCTCTCCTAATTTATTTTTGAAAAAATCCAATGATTTACTCTTGTGCTCTGGATGCTTTGTTTCAAGATGCCGACGGAGTTTTGCTGGCTTCATACACTCATTCGAAAGACTTCCGTAGCAAATTACACATTGAGGTTTAGGCTGCTGCTCAGGTCCAGTGAACGTGAAACCGATTTCCAAGTAATCAGACTTGTATTTTCTAATTTTTGTAGGACGACGACGCGTTGGGTTCGAGAGACTGACAAATTCGGTTCGAGAGTCGCTGACTTATTAACTTTAATGTCAAATGCATTCTCTTCTTCTTCATCTGTAGGCGTATCTCGTTTTAAGGATCCACTTTTCAACCAACGATCCATTTTTAATTACCGTGTGCGTACTGTAACTTTCCACGAAAAACAAAGCTTTACAAACACTAACTGTTTTATAAAAACAACACAGTCTGTGACGGCCCTAGCAATACTGTCTGAAATGCGAGTTGGCTGTCACTTGTCGGCTGCAAGCAGGCTGCGCGCGCGTTATAAAGGCAGGCATACAGCAAAACTATTCGGCCATCTAGTTCCATTGACGGCGCTAGAGTGTGCTAGCGTTAGTTGCTGGATAAAGCCAGATGCAAAAGTTAGCATTCGTTAAAGCGCTCAGAAAGCTGAAAAAACTGAAAATCTGTTACTGTACCAATATATATTTTTATTCCAATTTCTAATTATATCTTGCGGACCCCTCTGGCATGGCTTGCGGACCCCCAGGGGTCCGCTGACCACCTGTTGGGAACCATTGGTCTAAAATATCTCCCGACTTAATATGGCTGTCCATTACACTATTACAACAAGCTGCAGGATTGTCTTATAATACTGAATTAAACAAAAAACGCTTAATATTTTTCTTGTTGAATAAAACGCTGTTTATGGCTCCTCTACACGATGGCCCATGATGGACCACTATGGTGGTCGCCATGATGGCCACCATCAATGGTGACTAGTCGCTGGTCCATCCACACGCTGGTCGCCGATGGGCCAGTGTGATGGGCCAGTTCCGAGTGACAATCTCGAACTGAATGATGGGCCATCGTGTGGATGCACCGCGTGGGAACCCACTGCGCACCTCGATTGTGCATGATGGCTCCCTTTGATGTGGGGAGAAAAACCGCTCCCAAAGCCATCCTACGCCACTACAGCCCATCATCGGCCACTGCACGCCAGCCCACCTTCTTTGACGAAAGAATCTTGACGTAAAGGTTACGAAGGTTTTAAGTTGTTCATAAAGGTAGGTTTCCAAAACAATTTTTCCATTTATTTCTGTAACAAAAAAATAATAATGATTATTTAAGAATTAAACAGGCAACTGTTTATAAAGTTGTATTAGTTAGAGAGTTTAATTAAAATGTAAGATAAACGTTTAGATTGCATAGAAAATTTGTAATAGTAAATTAAATATAAGATTAAAAAATTTAGAAAAAAAGTTGTATCAGTTGATTTTGAATAATTGTCATTACATTTCTATTATACAGGGTTGCTCATTAGTGCGACAAAGTCCAATATAGGCTTTATTAAATAAAACTGGAGGAATTTATTTTATAAAAAGTGGTACAGTAACAAAAAACGCACATTTTAAAAATAATTTGAATTATACAGGGTGTCGCCCTAAAGCGGGGCACATTCGAGAATATTTTTTTTTAATGAAACACCCTGTATATTTTTTGTTTTTTCTAATCTGCTTTAAATTGTCTTTTCAACGATCCCTGGGTTTTTGTTTTTGGATGACGCATTGTTGAGTTATTAACGAAAATTAAAAAAAAATGGTCACGACAAGGTTTACCATACTAACTCCATGCGACAGTATTACGATTAGTTACGACAAAATTATTTGGTAAGTATGCACCCAAGGGATGTGTTGAACCTACAAAATAATCAAACATTAATTTTATTATACAGGGTATTTGTTACGATGCAGTCAATTTGGCGATTGTCAAAGAGCGTTTACTGAATTTTTTCAAATGGAACACCCTGTATATTATTAAATTTTTGGAATCACGCGTTAATTGCGCTTAATTTTTGTTAATAATGTCCTATACCCAAACCCAATAATTTTAGAGATATTTTTACTTTTTCATTACAAACCGCTAAATTATTTGTTTTCGATTCGATCTAGTGTACTGGGCAAACGCTTTGACAAACTAAAACAAATAAAGACAAAAAGTGTCAAATGTTAAAATATTAATTATTGCTAATTAGGTGTTGTATTAGTGATTTCTTAAGTTTCTGCCTTTAATATGGTCATTGTATTGTTTATTGATTGGATTAGTGGGTACGTAGTTTTCTTGTACATTTGTTGCTTGTCACATATTATTATTACGGTTTTTAGTTAAGTCAATATGCAATTTGAAAGAAACGAACTCGTTGACATGATTTTCTTTATGGGATCTGCCCAACAAAATTGTGTATTAACTCAGCGAATTTATGCGCAAAGATATCCTGACAGAAGACAACCTTCAGTTACAAGTTTGCAAAGACTTAAGGAAAGATCATTAGAACAGGAAATGTGAGTTATGAAAAGTGTGAACGGAGAAAGAGGACAAGTGACGAAGATAAATTGAAAGTCTTGTTATCAGTAATTGAGGAGCCCTCTACTAGTTCGACCAAAATATCAACAGAAACTAATGTACCACGATCTACTGTTAGCAAGATTTTAAAAAATAATAAATATCATGACTTCAGTATATCCTTTCATCAAGAACTGTTGGGGCCTGATTTAGAGACTAGAAGGACATTTTGCGAATGGGGATTAGAAATTGAAAGGATAACACCTAACTTCTTCCAAAAAATATTATTTAGTGACGAATCGACCTTTACTCAGAGCGGTAGCCCAAACCGTCATAATCTTCATAATTATGCAACAGAAAACCCAAGAATAGCGGTTGATAAGTAGAGACAATGGACTGTAAATGTTTGGGGTGGTATTATGGTCAACTTTATAATTGGACCACATTTCTTTCATGGACATCTAAATGGTGCACAATATTTGAATTTCTTGCAATATGACTTGGCTCAGCTTCTGCAAAACGTTCCTCCAGTTCTAAGGGAAAATATGTGACTCTAGCACGACGGTGCTCCAGTACATTTTGCACTAGATGTCCGACGATATTTGAATCAAGAATTCGAAGGTCGATGGATCGGCCGCGGTGTCCCATTAGTTGGCCACCTAGATCGCCAGATTTGACGAAACTTGATTTTTTTCTATGGGGACACATAAAAAATATTGTGTACCAGACACCTCCAACTATAGCAGACGATATGAGGCAACGTATAATACATGCTTTTGACACAGTTTCCATTGAGATGTTACAAGACGTAAATAGGTCCTTTCTGTCAAGGCTGCACATGTGTTCTAATCAAAATTTAGGTCACTTTGAGAATTTATTGTAAATACTACCTCTAACGAAATTACAGTTTGATACTTTTGTCTTTATTTGTTTTTGTTTGTCAAAGCGTTTGCCCAGTACACTAGATCGAATCGAAAACTAATAATTTAGCGGTTTGTAATGAAAAAGTAAAAATATCTCTGAAATTATTGGGTTTGGATATAGGACATTATTAACAAAAATTAAGCGCAATTAACGAGTCATTCCAAAAATTTAATAATATACAGAGTGTTCCATTTGAAAAAATTCAGTAAACGCTCTTTGACAATCGCCAAATTGACTGCATCGTAGCAAATACCCTGTATAATAAAATTAATGTTTGATTATTTTGTAGGTTCAACACATCCCTTGGGTGCATACTTACCAAATAATTTTGTCGTAACTAATCGTAATACTGTCGCATGGAGTTAGTATGGTAAACCTTGTCGTGACCATTTTTTTTAAATTTTCGTTAATAACTCAACAATGCGTCATCCAAAAACAAAAACCCAGGGATCGTTGAAAAGACAATTTAAAGCAGATTAGAAAAAACAAAAAATATACAGGGTGTTTCATTTAAAAAAAATATTCTCGAATGTGCCCCGCTTTAGGGCGACACCCTGTATAATTCAAATTATTTTTAAAATGTGCGTTTTTTGTTACTGTACCACTTTTTATAAAATAAATTCCTCCAGTTTTATTTAATAAAGCCTATATTGGACTTTGACGCACTAATGAGCAACCCTGTATAGTGTAAGAATTTATTTTAAAAATTTTTATTAAAAACTATGTCTTAATGTTCAAAAGGGCAATTGTTTTAAGAAAAAAATTTAATATAAAAACTTGAACCTATCAAATGTATCCTGGTGCTGTCGTGATGAAAATTATTTTGTTCGAACGGTACTGGAATGCCATCGTACAGGAAAATAGCATGGATATTTGCTAGTTGTGCGTTGTTTTCTTTAAAGATGATTTCTGAGTGTCTGTTGATATCTTTGACGAAAGAATCTTGACGTAAAGGTTACGAAGGTTTTAAATTGTTCATAAAGGTAGCTTTCCAAAACAATTTTTCCATTTATTTCTGTAACACCGTATTCTATTTGTTGAAAAACTTTAGATGCTGTAGTTTTAGCTTAGAGTTTACTGCGATTCGGTGTTTATTTTTCCATAAATTTGATCGTTGTAATGTGAATCAATAAAATGATCAAATAAATGATTAGCGTTATATAGAAAATATCTAAAAAACTAAAAACTGATAGATTTAACTTTGTCGTGTAATCGAAAACTTGTTTTTGGTTTTCTTTTGTTTCCCATCATCTTTTGTCGCTGTTTCAAGTATAAGGAAAGTCTAAAATGGAAATTAACATTATTTATAGTTGCACGGTTTTCCACATCACCTTAGTTACCAAACTTACTTGCATCGTTATTATCATATGTGTTTATCTCTGTGAATTTTAAAATTTACAAAACAACGTAACGATACTAGTATGTATTTTAACAGGAGGTACCGTGCTAGATGCGTTAAACTTGTTCTTTAACATGGGAAGTTTTCGCCTAGACAGAGACGTACTTAAACGAAATAATATTTAACGAATCTTATTGAGCTTTCGTTTAAGTTTAACATGTCGCTGCTCGTAGCCCTATTATACCCATGGATAGTTTTAGTTTACGAATATGTAAACAATTTTTTTAAACCACAAACTTGATACACTTAACATCACATTTTAATTTTTCTTTGTAGCTATTTTTTTATTTTTAAAAAATTCTTACCGACAACTAAACGAAACTATAACACGGTACGAAAAAGTTTTTTGACGAAACTTTCTATGAAACGTCATTGCAATTTAAAACATCCTTTGTAAAGTGGTAATCGAAAACTTTCGTACCAACTTTGCGTCGGAAGGCAGTCCGTAAACCAACTTCGACACCGTTTCAAACTGTCTCGTCGAAACCATTCTTTGTGGCACTTTACCAGAAGCGATGTGCAGTGGTAACAATCGGCATTAATGATGCCCATCAATCATCATTCGTCAAAGCCAAGTTTTTGAAGAATTTGCGGTGGTTGGTCCGCGACCTTTGGGCGAATGGCATTACGAATTTGCATTTGTGTACCATTCCGCCAACGTTGAGACGCTCGTCGAAAAACGTTGAAGTTTTACGAGAATAAAATAGTTGTGTGAAAATCAAGCAGATACATTTTTACAACAGTTAAATAATGTAAATGTTGTCAATATTGAAAGAATTCAACATCTATTTGTTGTTGCAAGATTTCATATTAGAAAAGAACAATTGAAAAAGCAGAACACAGAATTTTTAAATGAAAAGATGAAATTTGTACTTATATATATGTAATATATAATTAAATATTTCAGAATGCAGGTATTTTAAAATCAGCTTATCATTCCGTAAACCAACTTCGCCACCGTTTCAAACTGTGTCGTCGAAACCGTTCTTTGTGGCACTTTACCACAAGTGATGTTGTGGTAATAATCGGCACTAATGATGCCCATCAATCATCATTCGCCAAAGACAAGTTTTTGAAGAATTTGCGGTAGTTAGTCCGCAATCTTTAGGCAAATGGCATTACGAATTTGTGTTTGTGTACCATTTTGCCAACGTTGAGACGCTCGTCGAAAAACGTTGAAGATTTTACGAGAGTAAAATAGTTGTGTGAAAGTCAAGCAGATACATTTTTACAACAGTTTAATAATGTAAACGTTGTCAATATTGAAAGAATTCAACATCTATTTGTTGTTGCAAGATTTTATCGGTTGGGTGTTTTACTTGTGTTGGAAGGTGCTTTGTAAGGAAAAATTCTTTCTGTAGTGAACTGTGGAAATATTCTCCTTGCATAAAAATCTGTTGATATACAACTCTTGTTAGCGTAAAATCACGAAAAATGCTCGTTAACATTGTCCGAAATTATTTACCAAACGAGTGGTCACGTATGTATCTTCCAGGTTGTAAAGATTATGAATTGGTGGGGTTATCATCGTATACAAGCCAATACGAGTCGTTGAAAACCAGAGTAAGCGGAAGCTTTAATGTGGGAGTATCGAAAATTGAAAGAGTACAAAACCTCTACCTATATGGGTACAGTGCATGTATGTGAACTATATCACGATACAGCTGAACAGAAGATTCCATCTATCGTCAGCAGTAATCTTGATTGGCGTCTCGTTACTAGAAGTAAGTTTCGTAGGGGTGTTAACTTTTCGCCAGATCCGGAATATGCAAACAGACAATCTTCATGGAGTAACGGCACAGATCGTGCAATGATTATTGCGGATGTGTTAATACAATGCGAGCAAAGTGTATATCAAACCGTAACATTACCAAGTGACGGTTATGATACAACCGTTGGCAATTGTGGGAGAGTGTACGTAAAATTCTACGATAATGAATTTTATCCAAAGTATGTTGTTTATTATCAAAGTAGGTAGGCCTCATCAATTTCATGTAGTCAAAAGATAATGTAGTTCTCATCATCAGAATGTTACAGACGAGATACATATCGATATCCTGAATATTTTAACCGGGGGAGTAGATCTGTCAAAGAATAATGCAGCTGTCTTAAAGCTGGTTCATCATGAATTTGTTGAGAACGAGATACCTATTGATATTCGCAATATATAATTAAATATCTCAGAATGTAGGTGTTTTAAAACCAACTCATCGTAAGAATGTTGATAGCAACATAGAAAAGTTAAGAAGAAATAACATAATTGATATGCAAACGAACATTATTAAAATGAAAACAATGAAAGCGAGAAAACAAATGTTACTTTGAACTTGGAACGAGGAGTAGTAGAACATTCAAAAATGCAATTTTAAAAAACGTAAATTACTGTATCATTTATTTATTTTTGAAATAATTTACAAAATATACATATTTAAGAAAAACGAAAAAGTAATAAAGTTGAGTAGATTCGCAGGTATTATGAAATGATCGTCTTCGGTCTGTTTGTAAAAATTTATGTTGAAGTAAATTTTTCATCATTTTGGAATATTTTTTCGAATAGAATTTAGAACATCTGTCTTTTCTCATACACATCATTTTTGGATAATTTTTTTGGGAAAACTTGGACATCATGTATTAAACCATTTTTGCAAATAAAATTTCTTTCTTGTTTTCACTCGATAGTGGCACACTGATGATAAAATTCGTGAGGACAGTATCACAAATAGTATCTTTCAATCTAAAGATAAATAATACGTATGCGTGAAATAAGTTGGTTTTGTGAAACTCGATGACGTACATCTAGTTTAGAATGACTCTTCATAATTGTTTCTTTGTAATATGGTTTAGAAATTTTCAAAATTTGCACAAAGATACACGACAAACGAAGTCAAGTTGATGTTCCAATGTTCAGTGGTCTTCTAGATTTCTTGCTATTTGCAGTCGTTGTGGATTTGATATAAATGTATAAAATAAATGAAGATTCCTATGACGAATTACAACGGTTATTGTGACGATTCATATAACTCGGAGATTTTGAATTTTTCAAAAGAAGAATTGTAATTTGATCCGTATGGATGTTTTCTTTTTCTGTCTGATTGACGACGTATCTTCGTAGTATGTGATAGTCTTTTGAACGAACGGCTTGTTGACAGTCTTTATAGTATTGTATCTGATTGTTTTTTATTTTATATCAAACATCGATGGGATATTGTTAGAAAAGTTTATTCTCGTGATGCAAGATGAAAAAATGATCGTTTCTAATTTGAAATAGATAACAATAAAATTATCTAAACAGAAAATTTCTTCTGGAATTGTTGATTAATAGAATTGAAGAGTTGCATCTTAAATTGCTACAACAGAAGAAAATAGAATAGATCAACGGATTCGTTAGACAATTCAAATTTCTAAGTTCGTGTTATTTTCTTGATGGTTGTTACGTGAAGCAACGATATTTTTGTAATAACTGTAACACATTTAGTATAAGACAGTTAAGGTTATCAGAAATAAACATTAGTAATAATGCAAACAGAACCAAACCGAAGAATTTGTGGATGAGTATTTATGGGGTGTGGTTTCTTTAATCGTTTCGTGTTTGGTTGGGGGTAATATATCACGTATGTTTAATGAACTAAAGTTTAATAAACATAAAGCTTTAAACGGAGCCTCATCAACAACGAACAGCATGGATATTAAAACGTACGTATTTTTTGATTCAGAAACAACTGGTATGTTAAATTTGAATTTTGTATTGTTTTTATCAGAAAAATCTTTGATAATCAGAAATAAATATTACCATTTCAATTTGACAGTTTTATAATTTATTTTGCCGTCATTTGGCACAGACTGCTGACGGCAAAATGATTTAAAATGAACTAAACTTATATAGCTATTTTGTATTTTATGTAAAATACTTTCACCTTTTATATTTTAAAAACAACATAGACCAAAAAGACGTAAACTGAAAATCTACTAAATATTATTTTAATATTCATGATATAAAACCCATTACCACGAGGTAAAGAAGTTTAATTAATTTTTATAAGTTGTTATTAGGAAGACAAGACTTTTAATTGCATGGGTCACTGAGAATGACCCTAAATTGCATCGCTTGATATAAATATTTTTAAGGTAATTAAAAGTGCAAATTTGAGCAATTTATAAATTTGTAAATTAAGAATAAAATAATTCGTCAATGCTTTAACATTTCTTACATGCATTTGATTTTCTACTGAAGTAAGTTGTTTATTTACCATTTTGAGAAAATCCAGCATGTGCAATTATTAACATTCCTTGCATCGACCCAAAGTGTAGTAAGAAAAATGTATCCACATTCATTGGCAGCGAGTATGTTTTGAAGGTTCGCTTCATCAAATCGTTAAAGTAACTTTCAACTGTTCAAGAAGACTCAGTAGCATTACCGTAGGGGTAGATTTTTCTCATTACGCCAAACCAGAGTACTAGAGTTTTAAAAAGTGTTTTTAAAGTTGCAGTAAGTCCTGGCCAATAGTGAAAATTCTCTGTATCGCTGGTATATTTGCAATATTCTAAACTTTCTGTTTTTATATCATCAAAGATCTCGTTACAAATATCAATATTGTCATCAACAGTGTTTATTTTCTGATCAGCGTCAGTGTCATTGTGTTCGCTTTCTTCTTCCACGTCAACTGTGTCTAATCCAGAAATTAATAATTTTAATTTTTGTTTATGAGTTTCGCTTGAAACAGGTATACCATTAGCATCATTACCCGAAAATTCACTGTTACATATGATTAGCACACTTTTCAGGAAATCCTGAATAAGTGAAATATCTGCTTTTACTATTAAAAGTAATGCTCTAACATAAAATTGACGTTGTAATTGTGGTTTCTTGATACAATCCTAGCGACTGATAATTTTAACATTGTGGGCATAATCAATTCTTATATAAACACTAGGAACCTGGTAACACTGTTTTCCTAACAGTAAATTTAAAGACACGGATAAATACTGTTTTAAGCTCATATTAGCAAAGGACCATGAAATAGCACTTAATAATGCCAATGAATCATCAGAAACTACCCTTTTTGGTCATACTAGCTCCGTATTTAATTCACTTTTTTAGCCAGTACGAGATGTTGTTTGACAGCATTTGACAAACCGGAATTTGTCCTCCATTACTTCCTAAATGTATAACTCCTGAGTATAGAAATATAATGTCCTGATTTATTATTGTTTGGCCTAAATTGCTTTTTTATTAAACTCCCAGTTGTATCTATTGTTAATATAGATATATTGGTTTTTCTAACATAAGTATTATAAATCTGAAGCTGTTCAGGAGACCAATCATAACAAAAGAATGTATCCAATGATATTAAATAAATACTAGACATGTAAGGAAGTAAACTAATATTTGCCGGGTGTTGCCGTGGTCGTTCAATTTCACTTGACGTTTCGCTGCTCATACTGTCAGCTTCTTCAGAAGTTATTCTAAAGACTGATGTTGTTGTCTTATGCTCCTCGTTATATACCTGGGTACTGTTACGCTTGGTTGGTGTTGTTGAACCGTGACGTTTGGTTGGCCGAGTGCATCCGTGACGCTTGGTTGGTTTTTCGTGTGTGTTATGCTCTCTTGGTGTTGCAGGTCCAGTGCATGGGGGATGCTAGGACGTTTGTTATGGATGGTTTTTCTTTCATGAAGGGTTAACTTCCAATTATTGCTTAAGCGGTAGCTATCTTCTCTATTGAAGTTATTGTAGTGTTTCATTATCTCGAGAGATTCTCTAATTATTCTGGGGTAGTAGTTTTCAGTTCGTGAGAGTATCTTGACTTCTTCAAATTTGATTTTGCGTTGGCAGTCTTGATGTAAATGTTCGGCAATTGCTGATCTCTCTGTGTTTCTAAGCCTGGCGTCTCTCTGGTGTTCTTTTATTCTACATTGGATGCTTCGTCCTGTTTGACCGATGTATTGTTTCCCGCATAAACATTCCAATTGGTATACTCCTCTTGTTGACAGTTTAGGTAGACGGTCTTTGTTTGGAGGTAACATTTGTTGGATCTTCTTTAAGGTATTATACCTCACACCGATGTTTTTCTTTGCTAATGTTTTCTTCAATCTATCGGTTACTCCGGCGATAAGAGGCAAACGGGCATAAGTAGCAATTTGTTGTTGTTCCTTTTCTTCTTTGGGTTTCGCGTGGCAGGCATTTCGTATTTCCTTTCTAGTGTAACCATTTTTCATAAGAGCTAGTTCGACATGCTTCCGTTCTTCTGGTTTGCTTGTTTCGTCCGGGATCTTGTTTTTCTGAGTAAGCGGTAATTTTGTAGACTATCTCAGAAGCTCCAATTAATCCCCCTCTATTCACAAAATTTACAAACCTTTCTTTACCGTCTGTGTTTGAATAGTTATGTTCAACATACTTTTTATATAATAAAATATTCTTACAAAATTCACAATTGAGGTTTTCCAAAAGTTTTTTTACTATACAGGGTTATTCAAATTCGAGGCTCACCATTGGGATCTCGGAAACCGTAAGAGTTACAAAGACGGTTAAATTGGGGCAAAGTTGCGCTATACAATGCTGATTAATATTTAAAAAAGAAATTTGACCTACCTATCTTAGTTTTTTTATTAAGAGCAAAAAACGGAAAAATGTCAATTTGGTTTTTAGAGCATAATTTGGTTGTTATTAAAAATTTTTCAAGTCTGTTAAAACTTTCTTGAAGCAACTTTTTAGCCGTAATACTGTAGTGGTATCAAAAATTCTCTACGACGTTTCGGCTCTCCGGAATCATCATCAGGTTCGTTTTTTGTTATGGGCGCCATGTTGGATTTGTATAGCATCTGATAGAGTTTTTGATGGTGATTTCAACGATGTATGACATGATGGCGTTTCACTGCCGAAAACTGCTGTTATTTACAAAAATAGTAAATTTCAATAGATTGCCATGGAAAAACAAACAGAAACAACACAAAAACAAAATTCGATGTTCGCTATTGGGATTTCGAAAATAGTAAGATATTCGAAGACGGCTAAATTGGGGCAAAGTTGCGCTATAAAATGCTGATTAATAATAAAAAAGAAAATTGACCCTTCTAATTTAGCTTTTTTTCACTATCGTCAAAAATCACAAAAATGCTAGTTGTTTAGTTTATTTATTACAGGAGATGTTCAAACTGAAGGCCGTTCTCACGTATACAAAGATTTGCTCTTTTTCTAGTACTGTTTATAGCTCTTTGAATATCTCTTGCTCGAATTGTAGCAAATGCGTTTACAATGTCTCTTCTTAATTCGTCTCTATTATTGATATTCTTCTTATAGATTTTATTTTTGAGATTTCGCCACAAAAAGAAATCTAACGGAGACAAATCGGGTGATCGGGCAGGCCATTCCACGATGCCATGGTTGCCTATTCATTGATTGTAGCAATGCTGATTTATAAATAACTAAATAGCATTTTCTGTATTTTTGACGATAGCGAAAAAAAAAACTAAATTAGAAAGGTCAATTTTCTTTTTTATTATTAATCAGCATTTTATTATTTTATAGCCCAACTTTGCCCCAATTTAGCCGTCTTCGAATATCTTCCTGTTTTCGAAATCCCAATGGTGAACGTCGAATTTTGTTTTTGTGTTGTTTCTGTTTGTTTTTCCGTGGCAATCTATTGAAATTTAATGTTTTTGTAAATAACAGCAGTTTTCGGCAGTGAAACGCCATCATGTCATACATCGTTGAAATCACCATCAAAAACTCTATGAGATGCTATACAAATCCAACAGAGCGCCCATAAGAAAAAACGAACCTGATGATGGTTCCGGAAAACCGAAACGTCGTAGAAAATTTTTGATACCACTACAGTGTTACGGCTAAATAGTTGCTTCAAGAAAGTTTTAACAGATTTGAAAAATTTTTAATAACAACCAAATTATGCTCAAAAAACCAAATTGACATTTTTCTGTTTTTTGCTCTTAATAAAAAAACTAAGATAGGTAGGTCAAATTTCTTTTTTAAATATTAATCAGCATTGTATAGCGCAACTTTGCGCTAATTTAACCGTCTTTGTAACTCTTACGGTTTCCGAGATCCCAATGGTGAGCCTCGAATTTGAATAACCCTGTATAACCAGCAATATAATTTAGAATGTTTTCCTGATGGTCTGTTAATATTAAATTATCTACATTACCTAAATTATTAAATTTTGACTCATTATTATCACCTTCATTAAGGCTTCTTTTATTTGTGCGAAATTCAAAGGCTGCTGCACATTCACACCCCAATCTTTAAATCCAAACAGTTCCCGTTCACACTAGGAATCACCTTATTTTTAAATAGAAGTTGGCGTAAAGCCCACTTAAATTGTAGGGTATTTGGATTGTTGTTCCAACCTCCTCGACCCCTTATACAACCAAATAATAGTTCTAAATGGTCTTGAGAATATTTATATGTCAGGACATACTGCAAAGGACCATTACTTAAATTAAATAAATCCTCGGCGAGATCTAATGTGCTCTTCATAGCCATAATAAAACCAAGAGCAAAAGTTTTCCTTGAATGATATAATATAGGCACATTATCAATTTTTAAGTTTCTAAAATAACTTTCTGCCGAAATATTTCACGAAAATAATATAAAGTTTTGGGTTTAATTGGAGCTTTAAATCCCTTCCCAAAAGGATTCCTAGAATGAAGCATATCAAAGATTTTATCTATTAATCTTATAAGTTCTACAGTAGCCTCCGAATTTTGAAACTCTGGATGACCAACACTGCGGAGATAATCAATAGCATCTGCTACAGAGCTGCTAATCACTTGAGTTGCTAAACGTACATTCATAATTTTATTCTTATACAACATATGATTAGATGTTAAATTATTGCAGAACTTTAAATCTTCTTTCTCTTGAAGTTCATTTAACTTCACCACAAAATTCCATTTTGTAGGACCTTTCTCCGAAATAATATTTTTGTCAGCCAATGTGTTTCGAGCTAGCTTCACCATGTGGCAGTTATCTAATAAGCAATAAATTTTACTTAAAGAGCAAGGGTGATTAAAATTTGCAATAGTGTTACCTCCAGTTACTGTACATCCCATTCTATTAAATGTCTGAATATTAGTTGTCGTACCATCACATGTAATAGAACGAACAGTAATCCCAACTTCAAATAAATTTTTTATACAGCACAGTAAAAGTTGTGCTTGAACAGAGGAATCAATCTTGTTTGTTAAAAAATAACCAACAGGACATTTAAAATTCATTTTATAACTTAAAATTAAAAATACTAAAACTTCTGATGCTGCAGATTGTGTGTCAACATCGATAACACCACCAAAATCACAATAACCAACATATCTTCCATCAGTTTCACTCCATCTAATTTGCTTCGTTATCGACATAGCATCAACAATGAGTGCACAATCTTTTATATGAGGTTTTTTAATACATTCCTCTTTTAAAAAAACAAACACCTCCTTATATAACCGGGGGTTACATTCATATTTAAAAAGCCAGTTTCTAATCGATCTTGGATTTGGCAGAGTAAAATTTTTTCTTACAAAGTTGTAGGCTTTAGGGGAGTAATATACAGAGTTTGTGAAAACTGCTTCATTACTTCTGTGTACCTTCTTTGTTTTGGATTTGTATTTTCATTACTTGTTTGGTTTATAATAAATTCTAATGGCATACCAGAAAAATTGTTCTCCAGAACAGACCGTAAGTTTATTATTATATCAACATCAAAAGTTGTCAATAGTTTCTAAAAATCCAAAATATTTAAGTAACAATTTTGTTTAATACCAACAGAAATATTTGCTTACCACTGGAGGCTCCTTATTTGAACTAGTTGAAGGTTCCAAGCAACGCTTCACAACTCTTCGAGTGGTTGTTTCCTTCAACAAATGCCGTGGAAAGTTGAAAATGCTGGGAACAGCATCCTCTTCTAGGTACTTCACAGAAGTTCCAGACCGAGATTGGTAATCAGATTCAACAAAATGTGCACTACATAATTTACTGTATTTTGTTGGCTGCCAATCTACCCTTCTAATGGCATTTACCCATAATTTCAAAATTTCTGGTCTTTTAAACGGGAAACTACAATTTAAAAAATGCTACAGTATCGTTTAAATGTATTTATAATTACTTTATAAAACAAAGTAAGAAACATTAAAAGGTCATGAAAATTGAAGTTAGGATTTAAATATAAATTATTTTCAAAAACTTGCCTATGAAACTGAATATTCGTACGTTTGTCATGTACGTTACTGCACTTATATGCTACACAATTCATAACCATCTTTGCTAAGTTATTATAATTAAAATATGCAAATATTAAGTAAAATCAATTAATAAGCTTGCTTTGAATAAACCAAGACTAAACACCGTAAGGTATAACGCAGCAGACAAGAAAGGAAATACCTACAATGCAGTCGTCTCTCTTGCACTATTGGTTACGGCCCCTTTCCCACACGTTGTACCGGCGATGCCGTTTCAGTTCGTAAGATAGAGTTCAATGGCATACGCTGATAGAGATCCATCGTTTCTGCCTGATATATATGACCGCAAGCGATACCTAAACTCCAGGGGATCTGGATGATCATGAAGGCCTCCTTTTGCTCTTATACCCCCAAAAAAGTTTTCAAGCACATCCTGATTCAGTCTGTATGTCAAAATATATTTTGTACCAAATCTTTTTGCGAGACCTGCAAATAGCAACTGTAAAGATGTATTGGTGATTATAATACCTGCAACAAATTGTTTATATACATGGGCGCCTATTAATCCAGTGAATAAGTACATGTTACCTAGCAAAAGGTCGGGTAGTAGATTTTTTTTTACTTGTATATATTAGGGCCAGCATTGAAAACCCAAGTTTTCCAATTTGGCTGACCTCGGGAGAACTTTCTGTGGCCAAAAAACCACGAAATTTTAAGACTTTTCTTGTTTTTTTTCAAAATATCTCATATATGGTGCGGTCTAGCGCTTTCTTTCTTCTTTACCAGCCAAGTTGGTACAGCATTTGTTATTTGTAGTACACATGGTAGTAATGGCGCTACCAAATCTATGTACCTATACCAGGTTTCCTATTACCTCGTACGATTCGATCATGGTTTGGCTTAAATTGTACGGGTTAATTGCAGGATCCACCGGATTAATATTGATTTCGTGTAGTGTAGTCTCACTTCTACGTTAACTTCCACTTGGCTGCCATCTATTTTTATTACATATATTTCATTAAAATTTATTTTCTCAATGGAATAGGTACTGCTCTTTAAGTGTTAAAATTCATAAAAAAATTTCAAGTTAATTTCGAAATATCTAATCTGTACCAACTTGGTTGGCCTGGGTAATTATATATTATCTCTCCCTTCACTTGTTTGAAAGACATAAAATTTAAAAATCTAGTGCATTTTCTTGTTATGTATTAAATATTAAATATGTTGTCAAAATTTTGAACCTTATACTTCATTCAAGTTAAAGATAAAGTGGATGTAAACAATGATCGGCGCGTGATCAATGCGTCATCAGCACCTGTGCTCCATTTTGCCTAATGCGATTGGCTGAACCCTCACCACTGCACCCTGGAATTACACGTCGTTGATATCAGTCCATGTCCGGCTTAAAATTATTGTATTTTCATTTTATTTGTTATTTATTGTACCCAACTTTATCATCGAATAAAAATGTTCTTTATAACATGTTATTCATTACCAAATGTCTAATTATTAACATCATTTCAAATTTGTTTTTAGTTGATTTTTTAAATATTTTTTTTGCTATACTGGTTTGTATGCAAATCTTTACGAATTTCCTTAATACTATCCTGTTTCTTTCAAGCACGTGAACAGCGCATGTATTTGTTTACATCCACGCTATCTTTAACTTGAATACAGTATAGAGATATATTATGGCGAAAACAAATAAGGGCAATAAGAAAAGTTTTAATATACACAAGAGTTACTCATACATTTGAACATTCTCAATGTAGTCGCCATAGACATTAAGGCGTATGTCGTAACGGGGAATCAGTTTTTGTATACCTACCCTCCTCATACCACGTTGCCGCCTGGGTTCTCAGCCAAATCTTTCACACAGGTTTTCAGCTCCTCATTAGTGTTGAACCACTGCCTTTCTAACAACACTTTCATCTTGGGGAACAAATGGAAGTCGCTGGGGGTTGTAGGGCGATTTGAGCAGTTCCTTTGTTTGTGCTGCTGTATAAGGGCGTGCATTGTCATGAAGAAGGGCAATTCCTGATGACAACATGCCCCTCCTTTTGTTCTGTATTGCTCTCTGTAGACGTTTAAGGGTTTCACAGTAAGTCGCTGCAGTAATTGTGGTCCCAGGGTTCATGAACTCCACTAGCAAAATTCCTCTACAGTCCCTAAACACAGTAGCCATAAGCTTTCTGTTGGGCAGGGTTTGTTTGAACTTCTTTGATGTGTTGGGCGAGTTCGTATGCATCCATTGTTTTGATTGCTCTTTTGTCTCGGCGGTCACAAATTGAACATTTCGTCTCCAGTTACAAAAAAGCTTCTCCTTCCTCACTGTACTGCTGCAAAAACGTTAGCGCAGAACTCATTTGCTGTAATTTGTGCCGGTCTGTCAGATGTTTGGGAACCCATCATGCACAAAATTTGTGGTAGCCGAGTTGTACTGTAACAATGTCATAAAGAGTTGACCGAGAAATTTGAGGAAAATTAGTAGATAGTTCAGAAATTGTGAACCGGCGGCACTCTCGAATCTCGTCCATGATGTCGTCTGTTGCTAGTTGCTGTGGACTTCGTTCGAGTTTAGAGACAACAATACATTCAATCCATAACAAATGCGAAGCAATACGACAGCAGAATATTAATTAGTCGATGTTAAATGTATGTCCTACGCTGGCAGCATCAGTTCCGTAACGATGTATGTTTTACAGTATTACCTTGACTATACATTATACAACCTTGCAGTAATGCACTGGTATTATAAGAATATGTGGTAATGTACCGTGCACGTGCTTAGTGCGTGTCGAGATTAGTTTTCTCTTAACATTTTTCCATTTTCACTAAAATGTATACGTTATCGGAAAACTAAAGGTTGCCTTTATTCATTATCAGTTCGGTAATTGCCATGCTAATAGCCGTGAGGTTCGACATAGTGGCAAAAAGTGTATAAGAGTTTTTTATAATGTAATAAAATACATACAAGTTATCCTGTTAAGCTACACGGGTTTGTCACTCTACTGAACTTCTCGCATTATTTTCATGCATTAATACTTACTCTGTTTGAATCTTCTGTGGTTCTTTTAAAAGATCGCCAAGCAAACAAGAACGATTCCTTTTTGCTACAGGCTGTTGTCTTCCAGAAGCTGAAGTACTTGTACTAGCGATGCAAGAAGAAGGCGGTTTTCTAGACAGGTGTTCAGTTGGAATCACTTCTGGTTTAATCATCCGGCAATTCTTTGACGAATATCCTAGCAGCTCGTTTTTTAAATTACGTGCGTAATCGCTGTCTTTAAAGTGCTTGGAGCACACCCTTGCATTCGCCATGTTAAAAGCGTCTTTACGACTACCATCATTCTTCCAAGCCTTGCGAATTGTAACTTCGGTCGGAAAGCGGAAAAACATTACATCACCCTTCCTAAAATGTTTAGCTTGATCGTCACTATTGCAGCCAAACACTGCACACCACATTATAATTCGCCCACACAACGAATTAAATTAGAAATACAGGCAGGAATAATAAAAAAAGCTTGAAAAACGCACACAACATTAAGAGTATAGGCATCAGAGACAAGTCAAGGCACGATCTGTTTTTTACTTACCACATGACGTAAGCAAGGGAGCCAAGATGGCGCCTTGCATGCGCAATATCATATCTCTGTAGTTTGTTGTATCATGGGAGCAACTCAAATGAGTGTAACTCAATTTTTTTGCTTAACGCTAACAATCGGGGAAATTTCCTCTACTCGTAATACTTCGCTTTAAAAACCCATTGCATTCCGATTTTTATATTCTAAAATCATCAAAATAGTTACAAAAAAGAAATAAAGTAGGAAACAGCATTTGTATTGTTCGAGCTAATATTGAGAAATTTGAAGTAACCCTATACAGGGTGTAAGCAATCGACCGTAAAAAAAGTATACCACGTTATTTGGAGTTGTTTCAAAAGCAATAGAAAAATGTTTTAAAAATTTGGTCGCTTTTCCTTGCTGAGAAATTGCCATCTGAAGAAGTGTAACAATGGCAACTCTGACAAGCCGCAGAAAAGTTAAATTCGCACCATAATTAATGCCTTGATGCATTGTTTGAATAAAGGATACTTTTGTCAACAACCGGACGGTTGCCTAGGATATAAAGTGCACAGTGCGCCATTGCAACTTACTCTGCCCGTAAAATTAGCAAATTTTCAACCCTTGAAGAATTACAGCTGATAAGACAAAACCAAAAACAAACAAATGCAGTGAGTGTCAATTTATCTAAGAAACTCTCAATGGCTTTATTTTCCAGCAATCTTTCATAATAAGAAAGATAAACTAAAGTCACGAAAGCAACCAATTGTAACGATGCGGGGTGTTGAAAATTCACAATTTTCAATAACTGGTGAAAACCCCGGAGTTTTGGATCCTCGTTTCTGTTCGTTGCGTAATTGTAAACCAGTCTTTTAGAAAGGGTAGGAAAGAAAAGTCGCAGGAAACACGTAATATAATTTTCAGTTTTTCATTCAAACAGATGAGAATGTTCAGTCCTAGCGACGCTTAATATTGGTTATTCGGAAGGCGGGTGTCCGTAACCGACTTGGCGGCCTCGGTGTCGAATCTCCTGAAAAGAAAAACGAAACAAAGGTATTTTACGAGCCTAATAGAGCTTTTTACAACCCCAGAGTAGCTAGTGTATGCAAACGGGATGCAGGAGGGTGAGCCTAATGAGAGCGTGAACTCCCAGAGTAGCGTGGTTGCGGAGAAGAAGGAATCGACTCCCTCGATCTTCTGGTCAATCGTATTTATACAATTTCTCTGGACCACCCCAAAGTAGAAGGAGGGCCTTTTAGCAAATTAAATCAATTTCCCCACTACAGTTTAACGTGTGATTGGTTAAACAGGGTTTCCAGAATCCTTAACCGAAGTCACATCGGGACCCACACGAATTTTAATTACTTTGGTTTTAATATTTCTGTAAACCGTCCCGGGATGGAAATACAAAGGAACTTGATATCCGCATCTTTAGTTTCGCAAGACCGTGGCCCCCCCCCCGGACCGTAGCCATAAATTTTCGTAGCTGTGTTCTTCTTCCGGACACCCGTGCCTCTCATAAATAACCTGACACTAGGCATCAATATCTGTAATAGTTAGAACTCTATACTAAAATACAAAGAAACGTTTCATCTTATTGTTCGAGCTAATATTGGGAAATTTCAAGTTACCCTATGCAGGGTGTAAGCAATCGAACGTAAAAAAAGTATACCACGTTATTCGGAGTTGTTTCAAAAGTAATAGAAAAATGTTTTAAAAATTTGGTAGCTTCTCCTTGTTGAGAAATTGCCATCCGAAGAAGTGTAACACTGGCAACCCTGCCAAGCCGCAGAAAAGTTAAATTTGCACCATAATGCCTTGATGCATTGTTTTAATAAAGGATATTTTTGTCAACAACGGGACGGTTGCCTAGGATATAAAGTGCACAGTGCGCCGTTGTGGCCATATATTTCTATTTCTAACTCTGCCGTGTTAGCCCAAAAGGGCGTATCTGACATAACACTACTTTTGAGAAATTTAATGTTTTAGAATTTAGATATTCATTAATGCCAACATGATGTAGGGTACTAAAGTTGGGTTTGGCACGCTATATAACCTCGAATTATTGTGTTTTATCATACTCTTGGTTGATTTTAGACTGGTGCTTTTTGACAGTTACGCCCTTTATGCTTAACATTGCAGATGTAATTGCTGTAATAAAATAACATAGAAAAAGTCGAATCTACTTGAATTAAACTTTATTTTTTTTGTACGTACAAACACCAACCAGCCATGTCAAAAATTGAAGTTTACTAATAAGAAAAGTTAAAATTTTTGTAATATTTATATAATAATTCATTAAATCCAATTAATTGTAAATGTACTGTTCTATTTAATTTTTAAAATGTTACCCATCCATTGATAAAGGAATTAATTTCCGAAACGTATGACAATAAATAACATACAAACTTAAATAATTTATTATTATTTGGGGAAAAACTTTACTGAAATTACTACTTCCACACCTCTAAACCAAGAAGATAATCAGTAAACAACAAATTAAACTTTATTTTTGCTTAAACTATTCCGAACTACATATTAGGTTAGAAGAATATTATGAAAACTGACTGAATGAATTACAGAATGGTTATTAAAAACTACTCATCTTCCTCTTCACAATTTTCGTCGGGTATAATTGACCGTGATATTATAGGAAGATTTTTCCAAAACTGTATTCTATTCTCAGGCATAATTGTGCATAATTTTGTCACAATTGCATTTTTTCTGTCCTCTGTAATTCCTCTACAACTTATTTTACGTTCAGGTTTACTAATACCTTGCTTGAGATATTTTGCGGTAAGGAAATTCAGTTCAACGGAAGGATCGTCGAAATTGATTTTGTACAACATAGTCTTCTTACCTTTTAAAAAAGTTACTTCAACCATCTTATTTAAATATGGTCTTGGATTAATTTTGCGTAATTTGTGCTGCGAGGTACAATCTTCCCAATTATAAAAATCCTGTATTTCCATTCGAATTATATTTACTTTAGAAACTGAATTTTTGATTGCGTCCGAAAAATCTTGGAAATCATATATTTTACCCTTAGTTTTAAGAGAACGCTCTACTTGATGATGGAACTAGTCAGCAGCCATGAAACTGTGCCCTGGTTCAAAATATTTTACTGTTAAAGTTTCGAACGCAACTTCCGACGAATTCATAATATAAATAAAGACACAATATAAATTCCAGTTCTTGTTCTGGGAGGAGCAGTTGTCTAACCAGAGTATCAAGTGTTTGGTGTCACGAACTGACAGAAAAAATGCATAAAAGGTACTTGCGATATCTTGTTTGGACCTCCCGGATATACCCTCGTGCCAAATGACTGCAGTAGGAACTTTGTTTTTTCCCGTAATTACAAAGCTTTCATTGTATGCTATTATGCGCGGCGTAAAAATGACTTCCTTGAATGTGTCGCATCTCGGAAGCATGATCACCTAATA
Organism: Melanotus villosus; assembly: GCA_963082815.1. Classification (NCBI taxonomy): domain Eukaryota; kingdom Metazoa; phylum Arthropoda; class Insecta; order Coleoptera; family Elateridae; genus Melanotus; species Melanotus villosus. Next base: position 142,912 of record CAUJBP010000045.1, read on the forward strand.
AAACACAGATAAAATTTTTAGTCACGCAAATCCTGAAATTTATAATGTATAATATATTATATAAGTACCTTTTCTAGGTCAGCTGAAACAACTAATAACTAATAATTAACTGATATAGTATACGTGCCTCAGTGTACTTTTTCCAGTGAATATTAAATGTTTTACATTCGTCACAGTTAACATTTAGGGAGTCTTTGTTGTGTCCAGTGTTTTTACCATGTAATGTAAACTTTTCGCATTGCCAACATTCTTCATTGCCCAATTTCGCAAAAGATATATTTAAACTGCTAAAAACACTTCTATACAAATAATACGAAATTTCGTACCTAGGATTTTTCCTTTTAAAATCCTCGTACATGGACGTAATTGAAAGGTCGCTTGGCAGATAAAGTCTTTGAGGGGCGTGTTCTCTACGGTAATGTGCTATTGTTGGATTGAAAGATTGTATATGGTTAATCAATACGTCCCGATCATTATGGTTTTGACTCCCCCTCTTATCTGGCTGGGCAATGAGTGCTTGCTGCTTAGTTTTTGTTAGTACATTACGAAGAGCCTTGTCATTTTTACTGTCATTTTTACTGTCATAGCCCAAAACTGCAAGATAAAACTTTCTGTAAACATCTTGTTTATGGCCATGTTCATCCTTAAAGCTATAGAAATATGTTCTTGATCGTCTTGAGTCAGGTCGACCAGTAGTGTTCCTCCTTGAAGCAACTTGTGAAACGTTACTTAATATATAAGTAGAACGATCAGTTTTACTCAGGCTCCAGAACCGCTTATTAATATCATCTTGTCTCTCAGCATTAATCTTTTCACGACATTTGCGTCCGCATTTCGTACCACAATAGTTATTTATGTACCAAGGGCGTAAAGATGCTTTTATGGCTTGAGACGTAATTTTGAGCCCGAGACGCTAGTCGAGGGCTAAAGACACGTCGAAGGACATAAAAGCAAGTTACGCCAGTGGTACATACATAATTTTATGCACGATCGAAGATTTTAAAACTGAAATAAAAGGAATAAATTAATTTTCTACCCACATCGAGTAGTTAGTTGCTCAATTATTTTAATTTTTTACTGACAACTGTCAATTGGTTGAAGCATTTATGCCTAGGAATATTCACATAAATAATTGTGTTAACTGTGTTGTTAGTACAAATTACCCTAAATAGAGTTCTAATAAAGAGCATACATTCGATTTTAATTTAAAAAAATTCTTTATAAGACTGTTAAACTGTTTATCAATTTTTGACGTTTCATTATAGACCGGCGGCCTATAAAGACGCCCACGGGCTATAAATAGACGTTTATGTCAAACAAATTCAGACATAATTGACACATTATAATGCGATCGTGCATAAAGTGATTTTACACAGTGCTTTGATTTTAGGCCATCTTGTTTTAAACGTTTCCTTTCACTGACGGTTAAATTGTGCTTCTTTCTTTTGCGAAGTTGACCCTTTTTTGTGTAGAGATTCGTAGAAGTTGAAGTAAATACCTTGTCAACTACTTCATTTAATATTTCTATAGCCACACTTTTAGAATCAGTCAAACTTGATAAATTAGCTTGCTCAGAACAACTTTCGTTGTTTTGAGCCAAAAACGCATTTGCTTCTTTTTGGGGCTTTGAAATAAGTATATTACTTATAATATTTGCTTTTAAACTTTTTGATTCTGGAGCAATTTTTGCAGAGTTTTCACAGTCTGAATCAGAACTATTATTGCCAAGGCCTGAACATTCTACAGGAATATAATCGGGATCACTACAACGTACTTTCTGTTTTTTTGGAGGTTGTTTTTTAAATTTTGCAATTGCACCGGCAAGCTGTTTATTTAGAGCAAGTGTTAAAATTCGTTTTCCCCTATTCATATTATAAAGTTATGTACGAAAACTAGGATTCTAGAATAAATACCCCAACTTGTAATACAACATTAATGCTACATTTATATAAATCCTACCTCCCAAGGAAGTTCTTCCCACAGTTATAATTATGGCTTCGCACTGGAAACACTTATTGTTAATAACTAATAACAAAACACACACAACGTCACAACAGCGCTGCAACAGTTTAAAACAACGAAATAGCTGAGAGGGCGCTGGTGTATATGATATTAGAACAAAAGGGCGAATCTACGTGTGATGTTAGAATAAAAAGTCATATCTACAAAAAATAACTGTAGATACGACTTTTTTCACTAACATTGTTAGATACGACTTTTTAATTTAACAAACCAGCGCTATTTGCAGATACTCCCAAACATTTTAGTCAATTTAAAACTAGTAAATATGCCACATACGTCTGTTTTTCTTAACATAAAGATGGGATATGGTATATTGTATCTAATAGTGTCATAACCTCAAAAACGAAAAATTTGCAGATACGCTCTTTTGAGTTAACACGGCAGAACTATACAATAGAGTTATTTTATTATCCTAGCTTCCTAGTCTATTACCATGGTACACTTCTGTTAACTTAACTAGCACGTACAAAGTTCGGACAAAGGACATAACCCAAACCCTATATAAAACCCTTCGTCTGTCAGTCTTGATTGATTGCAACACCCTTACACATGCACCCATTACACAATGCACGTAATCAACCACGGTAGGGTCATATTCTGAGGGCACGAGTTTAATACGTTTATACTGCTTGAGAATTAAAATTAAAATGTACAAAAGTATGCAACCCGCCAAACTCCAATTACGGAAAATGTTTACAGAAATAATTATAGATTAAACTATAGACGATTATTAACATAATTCCTAATTTTGAAGCATTTATGATTGTATTTAGTTCATTTATTTATGTTATATCCTCTCTTATCCATTATTTAATATAAGTTACACAAAAAAATCTTAAATTTTAAAGTTGTTTGCAGTCCAAGACAATTTAACATTGATTATTTTCATTGAATATGCAGGTAAGATATTGTAATGAGAATAAAAACAAAAGTAATAGTGATATACAATTATTTATTAAGTTGAGTTACTACAGGCATCTTCTTCTGAATCACTCTCTGTAATACTAATAATAAGTGGGGCTATTTCGTTTCGGTCAAAGCCTACTTCCCTATCCCACCACTTTTGGATTTCTTTCTCTGTATGACAATTTGCCCACATTTCAGAAGTTACTCGGTCCAACGCTTCTTGCTACATATCAAGAGTCTTCTGCATTCCATTTCCATCTCGACCTATGTGTTTATTGTAATAGGTTTTCGCTATTCCCCAGACATTTTCAATTGGATTGAAAATACAGTGGTAGGGGGGGAGTCTCAGCACAGTATGGCCATACTGTTCCGCAAGCTGATCTGCTACACACATTTTTGGGGGTTTGTGTCTAAAAAGGAGAACTCGTAAGCTTATGCTAATACCTATAGTTCAATTAGTTTAATACTTACTATGCAACCAAGTGCAAAAGTTCCAATTTAAGTAAATTGCCCTCAATAATTACATTCCGCCTAAGTAGCCAATCGGTAATATCTTGTTTATTCCAACTAGAATTTGGTGTTTTCTCCACCAAAGTACAATGATAACTTGGGTTATCCATGATGATCACCGATGGTTCTTCTAAATTTTTTAAAAGTTGATGTTCAAACCATTTTAAAAAATTTTCCTGGTTCATTTCACCATGATAGTCTGGGTTCTTGGTGCTCGATGTAAAGATGAGTGAGGCACCAGGAATAAACCCATTGTTATTTCTAGCATGTAGTATGATATATCTGAAAAAAATAGGCCATTAGTTTTAATTAATTACAATTATTAGATTTAAAATGCTAATCTTTTTCCATAGGTTTTTATTTTCTTAACGCTTTTTCTGTTATCGTCTTGCCATGATCTTGAAACTGATCCATTTTCAAATATCCACGTTTCATCCAAGTAAACGAATTGTGAGGGTTTTTCTTGCCGTTGATTTTTCACATAGCTTTTTTAAAACTCCACCCTGCGAAAAGCAATGTTCTGTAGCTCCATTAATCCCCTCCTGGGGTCGTCCTTCTTCCAGCGAACACCAATTTCTTTTAATATTTTCCCCAACGAAGTTACTCCCCCCATGAAAATATCCCTTTGTTGTAGAATTTTTAACAAACTCATTCGAGTAACGTGTTGGCCTACGATTATAGTATTACTCATAAACAATGTTAGGAAAAAAACAATGAAGTGATTTACTTGCGGTTTTCATACATTTCATAAATCACGTTTCTTATAGCTACTTGTCTCGGCTACAGTCTTCTGTTTTAACCTCTTTCGCTTAGGACTACGTTATAAGTTGGTTCGACTTCACAATTTGCGAAACTGAAGCAACAGTGCATATATTAAGCTGCAATGCATTTGCAACTCGCCGTAATAAATAAATTGCTATAATATAATCATACTAGTACACACCATTAATATAAAATACCTCTCGACCAGCAGTCAGCGGAAGTAAAGGAGCACCATTGTCACGTTCTTGTTCAAAATCAATAAGTTGTTTCACCTGCTTGCACAAAGCTTTAGGCATTATGTTTACTGTTTTAACACAAATAAACGCAGATAAACAATAACTCAAGCAACAGCAACAAACACCAAAAAAGTGAGGTTGGAAGCAGTCAAAAGTCGCGGTCAATTTATGGTCGATATAACATAGTACCGGTTCTTGCCAACTCAAATTCGATAACTCTGATTTTTACAATAAATTTTTACTTTATATATTGACATAAATGTCATATACTAGCAGTTTCATTAAATACAGGGTGCCCGTTTTTCGACCTCAAGCATGGGAATCTCTGTTATTATAACAGATGCGAGATCGGTTAAATTAGGGCAAAGTTGCGCATTTTTATGGTGATCAATTATCTGAAAGAAAATTTGATCTGTCATTTTTAGTTTTTGAATTATTGGAGAAAAATGGAAAATTGTGATTTTTGTTTTAATTTTTTTAAACGAAAACCAATAAAACTAGACATTTTTAACTAAGACATTGTGAAGGCACTTTTTTACTAGGAATCTGAATCTGGCATCGTGTTTTCCAAGGCATCCTAGATGCAAGAGTTACAACACTTAATATTTTTTTTCTTATGGGCGCCATATTTGATTTTTTCATTTTCTAATAGAGCTCTTTTTTCTGATTACGACTATGTATCACATGATATGGTCAAGCTTTACATTTTGATTAGAATTTAAAAAAAATGTTTTTGCGAAGAATGCTTTGGAAACAACAACATCTACTTTTGTCTAACAAACAAATTTTTGACAATTCAACTAAATTTCACTATTCGGTTGCATTATTTTTAATTTTGTTCCAATTTAAATACAAAAATTCTGCCTTAGTCTGTTCTTAATTTAAAACTCTCTATTCGAAAATGCAAAAATCAAATATGGCGCCCATAAGAAAAAAAAAATTAAGTGTTGTAACTCTTGCATCTAGGATGCCTTGGAAAACACGATGCCAGATTCAGATTCCTTGTAAAAAAGTGCCTTCACAATGTCTTAGTTAAAAATGTCTAGTTTTATTGGTTTTCGTTTAAAAAAATTAAAACAAAAATCACAATTTTCCATTTTTTTCCAATAATTCAATAACTAAAAATGACAAATCAAATTTTCTTTCAGATAATTGATCACCATAAAAATGCGCAACTTTGCCCTAATTTAACCGATCTCGCATCTGTTATAATAACCGAGATCCCCATGCTTGAGGTCGAAAAACGGGCACCCTGTATAAAGCAGTATGTTTAAAATTTTAACAAAATTCATTACTTTCGAAATATTATTCACATTTAAATATTTTCGTATTAGTTTTATTAAGGTTGGTATTAATCGTCATACTAAACTATTTTGATGACGTGCATTGGTTCCTTTCGTGACATTACTTTAATCAAAGTGTTAATTTCAAACTTCAGATGACCATAACAAGAAAAGTACTAACATGTAAATCAAAGTGTTAATTTCAAACTTCAGATGACCATAACAAGAAAAGTACTAACATCAAAACAAAAACAAAACGTATTTAGCAGCATGGTTGATAATGTGCGTTGATACAATTTGAAAATTAATTAAAATACGAAGGTGGATGTAACTGTTAAGATTTATTTATATTCTATTTATATATATTCTATTTTTTAATCTATGACCAAACTTCGAATGCGTTTATTGTAAAGTATACATATATTAAATTCTTGCAGTATATGGTTTGCAACCAAAAAAAAATGTGAATAACCTTTGGTTTGAATCCACACTAAATATTTTGCTGACGCAACAAATTTTAACGGTAGATGGCGCCACCGTATTTCGCTCACTGACCATGTTTTTACGCGGTTGTTTTAAAGGTTTTTTTCTGAAGTTGGTTTATGTACTATGTACTCTGCTTTCCCTTCAGTGCGAATAAATCTCGCCTTTTACTAAAGATTTCCGTGGAGGGGAGCAACTCAAATGAGTTCGTAACTCATTTTTTTTTGGTTGCCCGGCGCAAGCTGGTTCATAAATTTTTTGTGCAGCCGGACGCGAAGTGGTCATTTCGCGTACGCAATACAGGACGCGAAATCCGATTTCGCGGCCTTACCCTTAGTAACGGCCGCGAAATATTTTAACGGCCGTTACCCTTAGTAACGGCCGTTAAACTAAACATCACTTATTTGACACATGAGAGTTGACATATGAAAATGTCAGTTTTATTATGTATTTTTTACGGCTGCACAAAAAATGTTGTGTATACTTCGGCCGCGAGATTGTCTTGCCTCGGCCGCAAGCGGCCTCGGCGACAATTTTTCTCTCGGTACGCTAAAATGGAATTTCGCGGCCTTAGCATACAAATAACTATTATAACAAAACGTATTAATAAGCGATGCTATTAAATTTATAATAACGTTGCTTGTCAGTTAGGTTGGAATGATAAAGGCAAAAACAAAATTTTTTTTTAAAACTTAATTTGTAATACTGCGGGATAGTTGCGCATTGACCTTCCTATAATTCCTGTAAAATCTGAAATTAAAAAAAAAATATCTTTAGGTGCCGCCGCGCGGTTAAATATTAAAAAAAAAAGGTAAAAATATATTTGATATATTTAAAGTTAAAATTAAAACATTGTATTTTATTCTTAGAAATTGTAATAAATCAACATTTCTACATTAATGTAATCTATCCCTTACAGATTTGCACAAAACTTGGATTTAATCTATTTTTCAGTCATTATTACACTGTAGTTTTATAGTCAGATTTTGTCGAAAAACTCGGCATTATGTTCCTAGATTCAAGTCTGACTTGGATAAAACCATCTCGCGAATTAGCACCACAAACAGCAGGAGAAGCCTCAGTCACTAATTTAACACACCTTTCAACGGCTTGTGTGTGCCAGGGAAATAGAGGGAAGTCTATAATGGTGATTTCTCGATTGGTTTGAACCATACTTCTAAAGTCTTCATCGGTTATGTTGCACATTAAAGGGGATTCAGCAATTTGTGTGCACTCAATTAAATTAAAATATTCGTCGGCAACATTAAATATTCTATTCGTTGAGTGCTGGCTTTTAGTATTCTTCTAATACCAAGTTCTCTTATGTGTTGTCGATCATCGGTAATCATATACAAAAGAATATTTTCCGGGTGTGTAAAATATCCGTTGCGCTGAATTACGGGATCGATCACCTTTCGCAAATTTTCATTCAGGTATCGACTAAGTTGAATAGTTTTCCATAAATGTTTAGTGCCGTCTGTACAAGATGAATGCATTTTGATCGAAAACCACATAGGTGCGTAAACTTGTAAAATGTATGTTACCAGTACTTTAAGTTCATTTGAAGGTACTTCACTGCCAATATATAGACGCAAAATGCGATTCGCAGTGGTTGTAGCCACCTTGCGTAAGCAATTTTTCCTGGATTTTTTTGACCCCAATCAAAGGAACATTGACCAGATTCAATCGCCTGACAAATATCTAATAAGTACTTTTGATCTGTGCTTAAATCATTTACATCTACTACCGGCCAATTTCCACTGATTGTTTCATACTGAGTCACTGGAAGATTTATACAGACTTCTAATTGTTTCCCAATGGGCCCGGAAAAAGGTTTTATGTCCTGCTGTTGATCTTTCTAGACAATGGAAAAGATATCGAAGTGTCAGTTCATTAGCGTGCAGTAGACATACAAACCACTGCAATGGACGATTTAATTTCATTTCTAGTCTTCTGATAACCCCTCCTTTTTGGCCTGGATTTATGGCTGTTCCGTCACAACCAATTGCGCACAAGTTCGAAGTGTCTATAGAAGCAACTTCAAAAAATGCCAAAATGCTTTTACTTATTGCTTCAGCCGCTCCAGAACTGGGAGAAACATGGCCCATATACTTGGAATCCGGTTCTTGCACTAATACATAATGCTCCTCAGTAATGGTTTTCCGGTAATTTTTAGTTTGCTTCTTTTCTTGTACTAGGGTCTAGTCTTTGCGCCCGTCAAAGTGCAACCCCCTGATCTTCTGTGATTCTGATTTTGATAGCATCTGTAGCTTAGACCTTACTTTCTTTCGTTGTCGTCTTATCTTCATTCTGTCTATTACTTTGTCTATGTCGTCTTCTATCGGATACACCGGTACGGTCACATGCTTTTGCTAAGTTGGGTAAACGCTTTCGCATTTGTGTAGAAGTTGTTTCAGTTTTTGATCATTTTGGTTTTGACCTTTCAGGTGGTGAATCTGAATCTGTTTCTGTATAAACTGTATCACTTGCTTCCGACTCTAAAGAAACGCATACTTTATACGAATTTGATGGCTGTGGTTTATTTTGTTCATCACTACCCTCCCTTTAAGACGGTTGCTATCGGCAACCAACTGTAATTTAGCGGGGCGGCGATGGCGGAAAACTGAGGTATGAACTTGCGGTACCACGAAGCCATGCCGAGAAACCTCCTCACCGCTTTGGGATTGGTCGGATGGCTTCCACTTTTTCCGGATCTGTATGTATCCCCCTCCGGTTAACCATGTGCCCTAAATATTTTAGTTCGGTTTGACAGAACTGACATTTTTCTGGATGTAGCCGTAACCCAGCCTCTCGTAACCGTCTCAAGACTTCACGCAGGTTCTCCAGGTGTTCCTCGAAGGTATTACCTACCACAATGATGTCGTCCAGGTAGCAGAAAGCCTTGGGTTCTAAATCGGGTCTGATGATTTTATCCAGGAACCGCTGAAAGGTGGCAGGTGCAGAATTGAGTCCGAAAGGAAGCACGGTAAATCGAAATAGTCCTCTACCTGGGACGGTAAAGGCAGTTATAGGTCTGCTCTCCTTTTCCAGACTGATCTGCCAATATCCCTGTTTCAGGTCTAACGTGCTGATGTACCTGGCTCCCCTTAGTTTATTCAGGATACCGTCTATAAAGGGAATGTGATATGCATCGGCTTTGGATATTTGTTTTGCCTTCCGGAAGTCGATACAAAACCGGTATTTCCCTGAGGGCTTCTTGATCAACACCACCGGGGAGCTGAAAGCTGGATGAGGGCTCAATGATTTCAGTCCTCACCGCACTTATTTCATTTTTTAGGCTAGTCTCTAGCGTTTCGAAAGACGTGATGAGCGTGGTGAGTTGATTCTGCTCTAACGTGTTGATGTCTTGACGAGTAACTTCTAATGCCTGCTTCATACCACGAGCAAGAGTGTTCTGCTCGCCCGAACTGGTGCCTGGCTCACGATTGCTTTGTCTCCTAGACTCTGCAGCAGTTGGTCGACTTATCGTGGGCGTCTCCGGCATTCCGTCAATTCAATGCAAAAGGTGTAGAGTTCTTCGTCAACGAAGGCCAACTAGCATCTAGTATCGTTTATTTTTTTTAAATGTTTGGATTGAGCATCCGGGAATCTATTTACGAGAATATTCCATCGTCGAGTGGATGACGAGAAATATACAAATAGATTTTGTACAAAGTCAAAATAATATAAAGCTCCTGAAGATGATTCTGCAGCACAGTTTTTTTAAAGTATGGCTAGCACATGGTACATACGTAGTTGTTACAATATGTTCTTTTATTCAAGCTTGTAATCCACTGTACTTACCAGACATGTTTGCTGCGTTATCATACGTTTGACCTCTACAGTTTTTGATCTCGAGACATAAATCTTTTAGTGATTCCAGTACAAGGTTTTCCAAATAAGCGGAATCATGTTTCTCAATTTGAAGAAAACCAAAAAATCTTTCTCTTATATCTCCTTGTTTGTCAACAAATCTTAAGATCAGTGTTAATTGGTCAATATGAGTTAGATCCGGAGTCGAATCCACAATTATCGAGTAATATAGAGCTTCTTGAACTTCAGAAATTAGAAATTTCTTAACTTCGGTTCCCATTAAACATATAAATTCATCACACACTGTATGTGACAAATAATTTACGTTTCCTTTGCCTGGGTTATTGTATTTTCGTAAATGATTGGCCATAAAACTATCACATTCTGCCAGATAATCTATGCAATGTAAGAAATTTCCCCTACGATTCGAATCAGCGTCTTCTCTGTGCCCACGAAATGCTAGTCCCAAAGTCCCTAATAATTTTACTGTTGCAATTATTCGCTTTAAAACTTCTCGCCAGTACTTCTGTTCTGATTCAATCTGTGCTTCTATGTGCGTGTCGATGCGTCCAGTAACACTTAAACGTTTTTTTAAAGTTAACATAGCTTTAAAATGATCTGGTGAAGATTCATGCTCTTTTAAACTCTTGGCTATATTCCTCCAGTCGTTAAATCCTGTTACAAAGTTTGTTTGTGATGTGGAAAAAAGCTTACATACAGGGTTATTCAAATTTGAGGCTCACCATTGGGATCTCGGAAACCGTAAGAGTTACAAAGACGGTTAAATTGGGGAAAAGTTGCGCTATACAATGCTGATTAATATTTAAAAAAGAAATTTGACCTATCTATTTTAGTTTTTTTATTAAGAGCACAAAACAGAAAAATGGCAATTTTGTTTTTTGAGCATAATTTGGTTGTTATTAAAAAGTTTTCAAATCTGTTAAAACATTCTTTAAGCAACTTTTTGGCCGTAACACTGTAGTGGTATCGAAAATTTTCTACAACGTTTCGGTTTTCTGGAATCATCATCAGGTTCATTTTTTCTTATGGGCGCCATGTTGGATTTTTCTAGCATCTCATAGAGTTTTAATGGTGATTTCAACGATGTATGACATGATGGCGATTCACTTCCAAAAACTACTGTTATTTACAGAAATAGTAAATTTCAATAGATTGCCATGGAAAAATAAACGGAAACAACACAAAAACGGCCTTCAGTTTGAACTTCTCCTGTAATAAATAAACTAAATAACTAAATAGCGTTTTTCTGTATTTTTGGCGATAGTGAAAAAAAGGCCAATTTTATTTTTTATTATTAATCAGCATTTTATACCGCAACTTTGCCCCAATTTAGCCGTCTTCGTATATCTTACTGTTTTCGAAATCCCAATGGTGAACGTCGAATTTTGTTTTTGTGTTGTTTCTGTTTGTTTTTCCATGGCAATCTATTGAAATTGACTATTTTTGTAAATAACAGCAGTTTTCGGCAGTGAAACGCCACCATGTCATACATCGTTGAAATCACCATCAAAAACTCTATCAGATGCTATAAAAATCCAACATGGCGCCCATAAGAAAAAACAAACCTGAAGATGATTCCGGAAAACCGAAAAGTCGTAGAAAATTTTTGATACCACTACAGTATTACGGCTAAAAAGTTGCTTCAAGAAAGTTTTAACAGATTTGAAAAATTTTTAATAACAACCAAATTATGCTCAAAAAACAAAATTGACATTTTTCTGTTTTTTGCTCTTAATAAAAAAACTAAGATAGGTAGGTCAAATTTCTTTTTTAAATATTAAACAGCATTGTATAGCGCAACTTTGCCCCAATTTAACTGTCTTTGTAACTCTTACGGTTTCCGAGATCCCAATGGTGAGCCTCGAATTTGAATAACCCTGTATATAACAATAGACACTTTTACTAGTTTCTGCAAATATTAACCATTCCCGAAATTCTCTTGTACCGTTTGCTTTCAGGCACTAAGAGTTTGATTTTGAAAGGTTTCTGTAGTAAGTACGATTCCTGTCAGTGTATTCAACCTTAAGAGTTGTAATATTGCCCACATTTTCCGGTTTATTTATTACATAATAATCTACCATCTTGCCAGACAAATGCATAGGCCATAATGAAATGTCAGTGGGAAACTCGCATTTTCTTGACTGTGGACTTGACTCAACACACGTTGTTATTGCTTTGTCACTAGTATTCAGTTCTTTCGGTTCTTTGTCAGTTTCAGTTTTGTTTTGATTAGAAATACCCTCCCCGCGTAGTCTTCATTCGGTATGCTTGCTTTAAAATAGGCTTGATCTGATTTTGGTATCCATGGTAACATGCTACTGATAGCATCTAATTTCTTTTAGCCAAGAGTTACTTTAGATTTGACAGCAATAAGATTAATTTTTTCATTATTTTTTGCAATTAATCCTCGACGAGTGCTGCAATGCCTTATATTAGCGATAGTAAAGTCTTCTTGGGAAAATGAAGTCTTGTACTTAACTTCATGTATTACTTTGGTCAGTTCAATAGAGGAGATTTTTGAAAAAGGTATTATACTATAGTTTAATTTTAAAGCAGACGCGTGGAAGTCTTTGAAATCTTGTTGGTTCGTTTGTATAATAATGTACGGGTTGCGTGCACGCACCTTTAGTAGAAGTCTTATTAAGGAAATTGGAGAATGATATTCTGCAGGCCTTAAAACTCTCTCAATAGAGCTATGTGCTGCATCCACAACCTGTATGGCAGAATGACCGGATACGCAGAACTTCATTGTGAATTTATTTAGATTATTATTGTGATTTTGTAAAATATGAGCAAGTGCAAAACTCATATAACTGTTTCTATTTTATGGAACACAACTGTCACTCCATAGAGTAATTTCTGAGATAGCAGGATGATCTTCCAGAACCCTCTTCAAAATTTTGTAAACAGCGCTTGCAATATTGTTGCCCGCTCTTCCTCTCATTGTTTCAGGCCAAATGGCACAATAAACTTTATTTCCTAAAGATAAGTGAGCTGTCATATTATATACATTTAGTTTGTAACCCCCTCGGATAGCTCAGATGGCCAGGGTTATTTATTTTCCTGCACACCAGTAATAACGACAACACAATTAAACATAAAAATGTATTTGAAACAAATAATAATCTCTCTGTACAAAAATAAATAAAATATAATTTAAACTAAAGTATCGTATATAAATAAAAAGAAACGGAATTCGAAATGTAAAATAAGAATATTTCTGGGCCTCGGTGTGGACCTGACTTTAGGCAGCTAAGCCTTGGCGGTGCGCGCAGGTCCTGGCTTTGGGGCGATGTCACGTGCGTTGTAATTGCAGTCCGGCTTCGGCCATTGTTTGCGGATGGCTGTTTTGTGTTCTCTAAAACAAAATAAACTACAATGGCGGTTACACGTGCAATCAGTGTTTGTGAACAACGGATTACACCTTATTAAAGCTCCCCTGTTACGGGTAAGTGTTTTATTTTCTTAAGCGTCGGTTTGGTGTTACCTATTTAATTCGACGGGCTTTACGGGCAATCCTCGTATTTATTAACGATGCCGGTGCCTTCCTACGATGCCGGGTCGGTACGAGCTTTGTTTGGTTAGCTCGGCGAGAGCTGGAGATTCTGCGGCCCCTTGGGTGCCGAGCTGCGACGGGGATTATTTAAATAGGGATACTTTCGTCAACAACGAGGTGCCGACTACTTTCTGCAGGTCTCAGGGAATGATTTCGTCAACAACGAGGTGCCGACTACCAGGTCTTCGGAAAGGATTTCGTCAACAACTTGGTGCCGACTACTTTCCGGGTGGTGGGTTTAATACGGTATTCGGCGGGTTCGACAGCGAGGTGCCGAACGTTCACCAGGTCGGGTTTAAGGGAGGATTCCTACTCGGTTCTACGGGCGGTTTAGGATGAGCTGGTCCTGGACTGGATGTCTCGACTCGTCTCCCCCAGCACTCGATGCTCGCTGCTTTTATACCCGTTTCTAATCTGGTGTTCTCGCTCTCGCCTCGCTGATTGAAGAAGGTGCGACAACCACGTCGCACTCTGGCTGGATATTTTATCAGCGCGATTAACGTCTTCGCTAAACGTGTCCCTAAAATTCTTTATTACTAGGAAAATTCCATTTACCTAAAATGTAGAGTAATAATTATTGTCTTTAGGCGGCGCGTTACATATTCCCCTTACGTCGGGGAGGCAAGAGGACCGAGATCAGAAGGGTTAAAGGACCTCACAGGTGAGTTGTGACAAAGAGTAGAAGGGAAAATTAATGATAAGGTATTCTAGGGGGACGAGACAACACCGGGACTACAAGAAGGGATCTTTTACTTACGGCCCATCATCACTACGTCGTCCGGCGCTGGGTCCTGGAGATCGACGAGAGCGGGTTTGATGTCCTTCACATGTATCGGCCCCAGGTTTTTATTCCGGGTTACATCGTGTAATACGACGAGGACTGGTGATACAACTTTTCTCACCTCGAACGGTCCGTCGAACCTCGGAGCCAGCTTCGCAGAGGACCCCTTCTGAGCGTTGGACCGGACACGTTCCTTCTTATAAACTGGATCACCCACACGGGGCCGGTACCCTCGCCGTCGAAGCTTGTAATACCTTCTTTGCTTCGCGACTGTTTTGTTCGCCCCTAGATGCCCGGCGGCCAGAGAGTCGTGACCTTCTCGGAGGACCTCTGCCTCCCTTGGAGGCGCTTCGTCCGCGCGGTTAGCGGCCAACGGTGTCTCCTTTTTCGGGTTTCTCGGATTCTTCGGGATGTTCCGAGAGAGATCGTCGGTGACGTGGTTCAATTCGTGAAGGCCTCCCAACCCCTGGTTACCTTCGTGGGTGGTCAGGTGCATGGGCACTCCTTTTAGGCTTATCTGGTTCAAGGCCGGTTCTATCCGGACCTCACCTGCTCGTAAAAAGTCTAGTCCCAGAACCACCTCGGTGGCCAACGTAGGCATACAGCTGGCTTTCAAAACTAGTGCCACGCCATTTACTTGGACGGGAATGCTGTATTCTCCGCCAGCGTGCACTATACTCCCATCTGCTAGCTGCACTCCAATTGTAGCTGGATGGGCACATCGGAGCCCTTGTCGTCGGAGATGCTCTTCAACCCGCTGGCTAATATATGAGCGGGCCGCTCCCGTATCGACTAATGCTTGGAAGGTGTGGGTCCCAATATTCACCATCAAGAAGAGACGCGAGTCCACAATAGCTAAGGGTTTGATGAGAGGTTTAATACTACAAAATTTTCTCACCCGGGTTAACCACTGTTGCCAGTCTTCTCTCTTCTCGACGGGGTTGGGACGGGCTCTCCTCGCCCTTTGACCAGAGCGCCAACACCTCTTTTCGCGGACATGATTACGGAATTTCGTCTCGGGCCCCTGGATCGGTTCTTCTAGACTGTTAATGGCCGAGACAGGGGGTGCCTTTTCAAACGACTTCCTCTTCCACTTCGAGGGATTATATGCCGTTTCGGAGGTGTACGCTTCACTGGGATTTGGCGGTGGTCTGTAGTCGACGCTCTCTTCCTGTAGAACCTCGAATTCTTTGGCGATCGTCACGAGTTCGTCTAGATTCTTAAAATCTCGCCGACGGACATACATCTTGTACTCTGGCCGGAGGTTTTCGTAGATTCGCTCGAGTCGCTTCTCCAGATCCGTTTCCCCTGAGCGTCGTAACAGGGTCTGCAGGTCCGTCACATAATCGACAATTCTTTCTTTGGCTCCTTGGGTTCGCTTCCTAATTTCTTCCTCCAGCCAGAATCGGGGCCTGGGGGGCATAAAGCGACCTCGGAAACTCGTCGCGAACTTCTCCCAGGAATCCCAGCTGGTCCGGTTATTCCTATACCAAAGAAGTGCCTTGTCCTTTAGTAACTCGGGCAGTGCGGTAAGTATGTTTTCATCTTGCAGTTGATAACATTCTTGAAGTTCTTTAATTCTTTCTAGGAAAGAGATGGGGTCCGAGGTGCCATCGAATTTGACACCCCACTTACGTATCACATTGCAGACCTCCGCCATCGTGAGGGTCGCCATTTGATCTTCGAGGGACGCCCGGTCGGGTGAGGGTTCTCGTGCCTGGATTCCACCTCTTGTTTTCTTTACAAATGCTGAGATGCGGGTTCGGAGTTCTTGAACCGTTCCGGTATCTTCCAGGTGATAACTTCTTGCAGTCGCTCTTAACTGTTCCTGGCTCAATTTGTATATCCAATTAAGTCCCTTTTCCTCTGTTTTAGGAACTTCAGTATCGGACATACTCCTGTAAGAATAATGGTTATGGTTTTCTTACCACTCGGTATTACGGACGGATTTGCTCGGGCGCCTTCTGGTCTGGATTCTGGAATCCCGGTAACTGCGTTGTCCTGGTGTGGTCGGATTTCGAGGTCCCTGCTCGGCGGCGTCAAAATGTAACCCCCTCGGATAGCTCAGATGGCCAGGGTTATTTATTTTCCTGCACACCAGTAATAACGACAACACAATTAAACATAAAAATGTATTTGAAACAAATAATAATCTCTCTGTACAAAAATAAATAAAATATAATTTAAACTAAAGTATCGTATATAAATAAAAAGAAACGGAATTCGAAATGTAAAATAAGAATATTTCTGGGCCTCGGTGTGGACCTGACTTTAGGCAGCTAAGCCTTGGCGGTGAGCGCAGGTCCTGGCTTTGGGGCGATGTCACGTGCGTTGTAATTGAAGTCCGGCTTCGGCCCTTGTTTGCGGATGGCTGTTTTGTGTTCTCTAAAACAAAATAAACTACAATGGCGGTTACACGTGCAATCAGTGTTTGTGAACAACGGATTACACCTTATTAAAGCTCCCCTGTTACGGGTAAGTGTTTTATTTTCTTAAGCGTCGGTTTGGTGTTACCTATTTAATTCGACGGGCTTTACGGGCAATCCTCGTATTTATTAACGATGCCGGTGCCTTCCTACGATGCCGGGTCGGTACGAGCTTTGTTTGGTTAGCTCGGCGAGAGCTGGAGATTCTGCGGCCCCTTGGGTGCCGAGCTGCGACGGGGATTATTTAAATAGGGATACTTTCGTCAACAACGAGGTGCCGACTACTTTCTGCAGGTCTCAGGGAATGATTTCGTCGACAACGAGGTGCCGACTACCAGGTCTTCGGAAAGGATTTCGTCAACAACTTGGTGCCGACTACTTTCCGGGTGGTGGGTTTAATACGGTATTCGGCGGGTTCGACAGCGAGGTGCCGAACGTTCACCAGGTCGGGTTTAAGGGAGGATTCCTACTCGGTTCTACGGGCGGTTTAGGATGAGCTGGTCCTGGACTGGATGTCTCGACTCGTCTCCCCCAGCACTCGATGCTCGCTGCTTTTATACCCGTTTATAATCTGGTGTTCTCGCTCTCGCCTCGCTGATTGAAGAAGGTGCGACAACCACGTCGCACTCTGGCTGGATATTTTATCAGCGCGATTAACGTCTTCGCTAAACGTGTCCCTAAAATTCTTTATTACTAGGAAAATTCCATTTACCTAAAATGTAATAATTATTGTCTTTAGGCGGCGCGTTACATATTCCCCTTACGTCGGGGAGGAAAGAGGACCGAGATCAGAAGGGTTAAAGGACCTCAACTCTCGCAGGTGAGTAGTGACAAAGAGTAGAAGGGAAAATTAATGATAAGGTATTCTAGGGGGATGAGACAACACCGGGACTACAAGAAGGGATCTTTACTTACGGCCCATCATCACTACGTCGTCCGGCGCTGGGTCCTGGAGATCGACGAGAGCGGGTTTGATGTCCTTCACATGTATCGGCCCCAGGTTTTTATTCCGGGTTACATCGTGTAATACGACGAGGACTGGTGATACAACTTTTCTCACCTCGAACGGTCCGTCGAACCTCGCAGCCAGCTTCGCAGAGGACCCCTTCTGAGCGTTGGACCGGACACGTTCCTTCTTATAAACTGGATCACCCACACAGGGCCGGTACCCTCGCCGTCGAAGCTTGTAATACCTTCTTTGCTTCGCGACTGTTTTGTTCGCCCCTAGATGCCCGGCGGCCAGAGAGTCGTGACCTTCTCGGAGGACCTCTGCCTCCCTTGGAGGCGCTTCGTCCGCGCGGTTAGCGGCCAACGGTGTCTCCTTTTTCGGGTCTCTCGGATTCTTCGGGATGTTCCGAGAGAGATCGTCGGTGACGTGGTTCAATTCGTGAAGGCCTCCCAACCCCTGGTTACCTTCGTGGGTGGTCAGGTGCATGGGCACTCCTTTTAGGCTTATCTGGTTCAAGGCCGGTTCTATCCGGACCTCACCTGCTCGTAAAAAGTCTAGTCCCAGAACCACCTCGGTGGCCAACGTAGGCATACAGCTGGCTTTCAAAACTAGTGCCACGCCATTTACTTGGACGGGAATGCTGTATTCTCCGCCAGCGTGCACTATACTCCCATCTGCTAGCTGCACTCCAATTGTAGCTGGATGGGCACATCGGAGCCCTTGTCGTCGGAGATGCTCTTCAACCCGCTGGCTAATATATGAGCGGGCCGCTCCCGTATCGACTAATGCTTGGAAGGTGTGGGTCCCAATATTCACCATCAAGAAGAGACGCGAGTCCACAATAGCTAAGGGTTTGATGAGAGGTTTAATACTACAAAATTTTCTCACCCGGGTTAACCACTGTTGCCAGTCTTCTCTCTTCTCGACGGGGTTGGGACGGGCTCTCCTCGCCCTCCGACC